>CAXKVY010011593.1:0-17432 GCA_964058915.1 Tetropium fuscum
CTGGCAAGACCAATTAAATGAAATTCTTATGTAATTCATGAGTGGAGGGTGCTCTCGCAGGGTAATTATGCATAATAATGTAATTTGGTGGGCCAAATGCAGATGGATCTTTATTTTATATAAATCAACAAAAATTTTAATCTCATCAATGTTATCTGTGGAATATTATTCCACTCCTCCATAAGCGACTCCAGTAAAATATTGTTTCTTACTACAGTAAATTATTCTAATATCGTAAAAAAGCGTTTCTATTACATATTTTGCTCCATAAGGCAATGCAATAATGTAATATTTTCTATTTATTACCTACGGTTTTACTTGTTAGAATATTAATTTTGTTTTCACGAATATATCTTCTATAAGTTTGTAGTGGATATATTGCAATTCGTTCTTTTAGAAAACCGTTTTGATAATCAGCAATTTCGCTCGAACAAGTGACATTTGACAAAATCCGGTCTTGAGCCTTTTTCATTTCAGTTTCAGTCACTTTTTATTATTAAATCACTGCTTGGCAAAATTATTTAATTACAAAAATATATTTATCCGTTTAAAAAAGCTCCTCTTGTGGTTTTGCTGTTGATAAAATAAAAGTTTAGAGGGAGGGAAAATTTTAGAATCTCCTAACATTTCCATATATAGCCCATAAAATGATAACCCTTGTAAAAATATTCCTAATTTCCAATACTAATAAACCGATTCCCTGCAAAAGCAACGCGCTACCTTAATTAAAAAATTCCCGCAACAAATTTTACGAAACACGGGAAATATTAATTAAAAATTTCGGATGCCTCTCATGATTTCCGAAGGAATGAATATTAAAATGAGCCCCATTGGGTGATTAATTAATTTCTGCTGTAATGCACACTAAAATGCTTCACACCTCTGCATACGAATATGTACAAAGTGGGAAGCTTTCAGTTTCCATTTGGTGTATTTGAAGTTTCAAATGCGTTGTCTAGACGACGTAGGTGTTAGTTAGTATGCTCCGGGACCAGAGAAAGGGCGTTTTGAATATTTAAAAGCTATTACCTAATTGATATTTATTGTGAATGGAGGATAAATATTAATCGCAGCGGGAGGAACAGGAGTGCGATGGTCATCTGCTGTGGCCGTAAATAGGTATATTTGATTAATTGTTAAACAATTCCTGTATACCGGGGGGCTCTCAGTAGGCCAAGATAATTCGAAAAGTAATTGGCAATTTTTTTACATTTGGGAGGTTCAATAAAATTAAGATAATAGGATTTCTAATCAAGTGACTTAGAAATCAATTGCCCGGCATTGGGGTTCGCTGAAAAATATACAAAAGTAAGATTTTGAAATGCCTGGTATATTTTCGCATATTTGGATTCTACGTATGAAAATACATACACAATATTGGCAATGAAAAAGTAAGTCCCTTAAATAAACGGGACGTTACTAGTATTTTCCTAGTAAATTCAGCCAATTTTTTATTTTATTTTCTCTATTCTATCGCACTAAAAGCCGACTAACATCTAGATCCAGGGAGTTGTATTCTTATTGTGAACGTGTAGTCCTCGCTCGTGTCACCCTTAGCCGTATCGTATCTACTGCATCCATGCCGTCTGGGCCATTAAATTTATTGGATTCGATAACTTCGGACATAACAGTCTGCCGGAAAACATCGGATGCATTTTTTCATACGCACTGTTTGCATCGCGTGATTACATGACGAATTGTCTAAAAATCTTTCGCCTGTAAAAATGACAAGTATTAAATTGTAATTTAATGTTATAAATTAAAGAATGGCCCGCCATCCTTGATTAAAAGATTTCGCCATACATGACAGCTTCATCAGAAATTATTTGGAAACACATGCTTAACAGTTAACAGGTACTAACAAAATCTAAAGATAAGGTGTTGAGCGAATTTTAAACCTGTTTACGGGAATATATTAGCACGGTCCCAGTATCGTAATCGATGGCGACAAATGTGAGTGATACCATTAAACCATATACGCCAGGTGAACGCATCCGAAGTATATCAGGGTGTTTTAGATTTTAATCGCGAAAATTTTCAGTCGACGGAACTCGCAAAAATAATATGAAAAGTTCATGAAAACTTGTATGATTTAAAGCTGTGTTTTCGAGATATAAGGTGTTAAAGTTTTACAAAAAAAAATAGAAATGAATTAATATTTTCAAAACGACTCGGAACATGGCAATGGAATTTAGTGAAAAGTAACAATTTACGAAGATTTTCCGATGTAACATTTATTTTATTTTTTTACAATGGCGTGCGTATGATCATTGCCATTGATATTTTTTAAGAAGAAATTGTACGCCACTGGTTTCTTTCAAATAAATATAATATTGTTGAATTCCTTATTCAAGTTAGAACAAAAAAGATCTGTTGTGTTATTTATCTCCGATGCGTCGTCCTTGAGGCAAAAATTAAAAACCGTTTTGATGTCCGATAAAATATAAACAAAATTCTCAAATTTGCTTGGCCCGCTACTTACAAGATACCACCTCTTCAGATTTTTGTTTGTGGGGACTAATAAAAGGAAAGGTATGCAAAACAGCAGTCAACACCAGAGATGAACTAATTCTTCGAATCCAAAATGCATTCAATGAAGTTAGAGAAAATCCGATTCGGATATCAAGCGCAATTCAATCTGTTGTTCGTCGTTGCAGAAAATGTGTAGATGTTGGAGGTTATCAATTCGAACAATTATTTAAAATTAAAAATGTTGTCTTCATTTATTGCTTAATAATAATAATAAACCTGAATTTTTACATTTTATCAGACATCGAAACGGCTTTTAATTTTTTCATCAAAAACGACGCATCGGAGAGAAATGTAGCAATAGACCTTTTTTGTTTTAATTAACACAAGGAACTCAAGAATGTTTTTTAATTTGAAAGAAACCAGTGGCGTACCATTTTTTCTTACAAAATATTAATAGAAATGTCCGTACGCACGCCACTGTAAAAAATTAAAATAAAGTTTACATCCAAAAATAAGCATCTTTATAAAATGTTACTTCTCAGTAAATTTCGTTGCAATATTGTGATATAATTCATTATGGTCCTGATGATTTTTATTTTAATGGGCGCCAGTTCTTATGAACAATTGATTGGAAATCTATATTATATTTATTGATATGGAGATAGAAACATTTGTGCTTTCTTATTACTCTAGGACCTTGACTTTAGAGAAAAAATTATTGGAGGATGATGATCATTCACATCAAAGGAGTGAAGGAGATTCAAAATAAGCTGAATCTATTAATGTAGTTTCAATTGTATTTTTAATCTATTAAGTGAAAATTAATTATTTTGATTATGACAACTTTCTCAATTTTCTTTGAAATGAAATGTAATATATATTTCGCATATAGATTTTAAATTGCTTTACAATCCAACAAGAAAAAGACTCATTATCATAAAATCACACATTAATTTATTTAAAATACAAATGTGGAAGTAAACTTGTGGACATATAAAATTTGAACAGTCTTAGCCTAGCCTGCGACAACCTACTATAACTTAAATTAAATTACGTAGGATATTAAATCCTCTATACACAATGTTACTTATATAAATGAAATTTTAAGAAGCTAATTTAAAGCGATCTATTTATATTGCGGTATCAGTACCTGTTTATATCGTTAATCCAAAACACTTGAAACACTTTTCACTATCGCACTGGTGTGGAGACCTCCAGCGGCACAATAATGAAGCTGGACTGGAATGTTGGTTACCGGAATGAGACGATAATGAAACTTGGGAGTGAATTTTGTAGGATACTGCCTAGTAATTCACGAAGGATTTGTTTAACAGCCCAAATCAATAAATTTAAAGTATTACAATGACAAAATCATATGGAATCTCATCCAAGACAATTTTACACAATTTTTAAACACTTAACTCGAATTTACTAAAATTATTACTTGTTTTAGGTTTCATTTTCTTTACAGAAAAGATGCGCATGGCTACATACTTGGTGCCTTCTGCTTAACTGTTCTGCGTTGTTATTCGGTATCTACATAAATGGTATACCCATTCCTTGGTTGTATGTATTTTCTGTTGATCCTATGATAACAATCACATTTTCGATATTTCACTATTGAGTAATGTTTGCCACAATTTAATTATTTAATTAATGTAATTAATTTATTTAGGGCCACTATTTGTTTTCTCATGCATGTTCTTGACCTATGACATTAAAGATGTACAACCGATAATATTTTGGAGTCGAGGCTATAGCCTCGTCTCCAAAGTCTTTAGTCTCGAAGCGAGTGCTATTCGCAATTATAATTTGTGTTTTAATTGTGTTGTATTTGTGTTTAATTAATTTATAATTTAATTTTAATTGTGTTTAGTTTATTATTTTTAAGTATATAATCTATTAGAATAATTGAATCTATACTTATTAGTCCCATGAATTGAGTTTTCTGCTGGTTAATTATTGCTTGTAGCGGATTTATATCGTTGCTACGGTGACGTGGTTAATTGTTAACTGCATCGTGTGCTCTGTCTTTATTTATGCAGTTTGCATTTGTCATAAGTTTGCACTTACTCAACATACTTTTTCTTAAACCTATATCGCATATTCTACAGGTTGTGTCCGATTTTAAAACACAGCCTACATAATATCTCCAATGACGAGGTAATTTTTACTTTCGCAGCTAAAAAAAGGAACACCAACTACACTCTGCTATTTTTTCCCGCTCAATTCCTAAATGTCTGCTTCGGCAAATTATCTAAACGGAAAACATTTTGGCTCAAATTGACTCGATATGTACTAATACGACAATATTGTTGAACTCCTGTTTACATTTCGAACCCCTATTTAGTTCCCCGCATTATAATTTGATGGCATATTTTCACCCCTGCACAAATATCATCCGCATATATCACCAGAGGCATTTCCACTTGCCGAAAAGTGCGTAGCGCTCCGCACGTTGGTTACAGATGAACATTTTAAAAGTCAACGGTAAAAGGGAGCAGGCCATGTAAAAAAGCGTGCCTTGTTTTCGCAGTTTAACACGTTTAAATTTCCGCGACCCCACGCATGCATGAGAGCCATCGATTTTTCGGCACTGCCTAATTGCCGGCCTTAATAATCCATAAATCATGAACTTTTGAGTGGCTCGTCAGGGGACTATCCGTCGCTCCGTATATGGGCTGTGTGGGAATACTAAAGCATCGCGCAGAGGTACGTTTCGACTTTAAATAACATGATATGCTCTGCGAGAAATGAAAGCCGCTGAAAATCTGAGGGAATATAGTCAAATACTTCCTCAGATAACCGTTAGGAATCTGCATAAGTAGCCCCATCCATTCGTTTACGTTGTCTAATTTGTTTGAAAATAATTTTTTGGGATTATCGGTCATATTAAATTCAATTAGTTTCGGTATATTTATCATCAGGGACTATAGAGCTAACAATATTTATTTTAATATTTTACATTGGTTACTTATAAATCAACACAAGTACCTTAACATTAATTAGAAATATGACACATTCTGGATACTTACTTGTATTGGAAATGCAAAAATAGCATGAACAGCGACAGAACGCGACCCCGACCGCTTGGAGCACCTGCTAGGGCGCCAAAACTTATAGGTATACACTATTATACATTTATACTTACATTTTAATAAAATGTATTAAAAAAATTATTGCTCCGAAAAAGTTATCTCCCAATCCATCACCCCTGCATTTACAATTTAAAAATCAACCTGAATTGCAAATTCCACTGGAAACACCATTTTATATACTGAAAAGTTAGAAGACTGGCACACATCAATGGAAACTTTTAAGCAAGGCTTATAGCATATCATACATTTACCCCCAAAAGAAGTAAGACCCACGCATTCGTCCTGCGAAGACTCCATCAAGATGGTATAAGTACTGAAGATATTAAAAACGAATTGGAACAAGGCCCGTTGAAGATAACAGCAACATACAAGATGAGCGGTACAAAATACAACAGTTATATGGTAATAACCGACAACACTGTAACATCTACAAAAAACAGTGAAGATCATCGAGGACAATGCCGTCCGATGGGAGCGCCATATAAATAACAAAATCATTATCCAGTGCCACCGATGCCAGAGATGGGGGCACGCCACCTCCAACTGCCACGGGAAGCCGAGGTTCCGTCTGGTCGGGTTACCTTCTGTATCGAATTGAATTGGATTGAATCGAATCGACTGCTGAGTGATGGTCCGTCGCAGTACTTACTAACCATGAGTGACATGAGTCGGTATTTTGGAGCGACATACATAGGGGCCGCATCTAGCGCCGGTTGCCTGAAGCATCTGTGTCACGGGCGTGTACGGTCAACGTGTATTAACGGATGCGGTGTATTGCGGGTTGTGGTAATACGGGCGGACGGTTACAGTATATATTTTAAAATTCGAAAATTAGAAGTTTCCACTTCTATCGTGTGGTCATAAGCACACACTCAAATATTTTTGTCACCCCTTTGCTGTCTGCTAATTTTTTAGACCCACCTTGTGTATGAAAAAAATTGAATTTTATTCAATTCTCCCTGATGCAGTTCTTTCTTGATTATTTACTTCATTAAAATGGTGCAATTTATAGTTTTTATAGTTTACTGCTTCTCCTCCTCATAGTTAGAATATTCTTGTTTTATATCTACGTATGTTTGAGGCAAAACTGTGGTTCCATCAGGGATAGGCTGAATACGAGTAGTACACATCCAAGGCAAAATCCCTATTCTCATTTCACCCCGAGTAAGAAGAGCAGCATCGATCTCACCTCAGCAGATTTTATTGTATTACACCACCCTAAGGTACAAGATGCAGTGTATCGGTATTTTCCACCCCGAGAGGCATCGGTGAGTTGCATCCCTTTCATTTATTATTTAGCTCCCCTTGCCGTGATACTGAAAGGGACACTTTCATGGCCACACCACCGTGATACAAATTGTATTGTAAACATTGACGGTTAGGTAAATACGCTGTAAGGTGTGTTTATCCAGTGACGTATAGGCTTATAATCACGTAAATCATGATTGGTTAGACGGTATTTGTTTGACTGTTATCACAAGCCAACTTTGATATTATTCGGGAAGGTTGGACTGTTGGGGTTGGGGACTGTCACGGCGCATTTGGAGTCTTTGTTCTTTTCTACTATGGCACTTAACGCTGGTTTTTACGCGGGTAAAACAACTCTCCAGCTATATTCAAATCGGTGATCCTACCACTGCGGAAAATATTACCTTCTAGTGTACATTCAACAGCGATTAGTGTTCAATAAAAGTTTGCCTAAGCTAGCTCAGCTTAATAAAAAAAAATTTTAAAAAAGTTCGGCGGACACCGAACTCACTAATTATCTGACGTGGACGCTACTGACTATGCGCAACCAAGTCAGATGATCCCCAATTATGTTGGGTATCGAACCTACTCTCGGCACCTTCTGTAATTTCTGGCGAAAGAAAAATGAAACACAATATACAAATATCTAAGTTTAATTCACGGCTTTGCATTTTTTTCTAAATAGTATTTTTCGCAAGCAACAAATTTATCCCTCTATATTAATTAATTAATTAATTAATTAATTGATCACCAATTTAACCAATCATAAAGAAAAACAAATAAAACAGGAATGGGAAAAAAATAAAATTGACGGAAAACTATATAAAATGTGGACATTTAATTATTGATAAAAAAAGGTATTAAGTGTTTTTTAAATTTTTTGGGAGAGTTTTCAAATATATTAATTGTTGAACAAACTGAGTTTACAATATTGAACATTCTGACGACAGGAGAGTTTTCTCTAAGTTTTGTTCGATAAGTATACCAAAATAAAATATTCATAGGTCTCACTCTCTGTGGATTATAACAATTTAGTCGTGATGAAATTTCGAGAGAACACCAGCCATTGTAATTCGGATATTTTTTATATTTTTTGTAGTATAGGTATGACAGAAATTTGTTTTGCATGGTTTCAATAAGTTTCGTATGTCTCTCAACAGTCCCAGGCTCCCAAATTTGTGATGCAAATTCCAATTTAGACCTGACAAAAGAATAATACAACAATTTTGTAGTTTCCACAGAAAAATGTTTTGTATTTCGCATAATAAAACCCAAATTTTTGTATGCCATATTTGTTGTATACCCATATTTTGTTGTATGTTTAATTTTCTGAAATCTAGATGTTAAATACGATTTATACTCAGGAGCGAATTATTAGAGAATTTATAAGTTTGTGACTTACTTAACAAAATATCGTGATCCACTGTGTCAAAAGCTTTTGCAAAATGTAAATATATAATATCCGTCTGACCACAATTGTCAATTGAACTTAAATAATCTGTAACTATCGTTAAATTAGTAACTATTGATTTTTTTACTAAAAAACCATGCTTGCATTCGGTAATTTTTTCCGTCATATGTGTACTTGATTATAAATTATTTGTTCAAATACCTTTGCTACTGCTGACAGTTAGTACAGATATGGATCTATAATTTTCTATATTTTGTCTTGCACCATTTTTATGTATTGGCGTTACTAAACTTCTTTTCCATATGGCAGGGAATGTATTTGTTGTAAAATGATATAAAGAGGATGTTCAAGTAACTAACTACACTCTTTGATAATATACGGTGGAATACCATCAGGAGCGGGCGACTCTTTTGGTTTTAACTTTTTAAGGGATAATCGAATATCTTCCAAGGCAATATTATTCAGATGCAAATATTTTATGATGTCATTATTATTAGTGTTTGCTAGATTTAAGTCATATGTAGCTTCATCACCAAAAACCGATTGAAAATAATCTCAAAAAGCTTCGACTATATTAACCTTATTAACTAATCTTATCCCATCTTTTTCATAATAAGTACTGGTATTATTTTGACACTTTTTTATTATTTACGTAATTCCAGAATTAATTGCTGTTCCTTTTAATATTTTTGCCACATTTTTTTTATATAATTTGTGTGTTCAAACTTCATTAATATTTTTATTTTGATAACCTCCAAAGCGTACATAAATTCAGGAACTTTGAAACATTGGAATTGTCTTAATCATTTTTTTTGTAACATATTGAAGGTACTTAGGTGAAAGTCCAAAGATTTTACATCTCGATATCAACTTTTTAATTCTAGGAGCAATTCCTTTGTAATGGTGCATGCACTGGTCTAGAAGGGCATTTTTGCCTGTACTATTTACACCGACTAAAGGCAAACCTTAAATTGTAAGATTCGCAAAGAAAAAAGGTTGACTTTTTACGATTGTAATACTAAAAGTTCCTCAGGGCTGGGAAATATCATATGTGCTAAAGCCAGAGGCGCTGCTGGCCGGGGAAAATTAAATAAGCAGAGGACGTCTAGAAGGCTATAACAATCTGTCACCCCAATTTCTCTCCTAACCATGTTACGTTGGCAATCAAGTGGCCCACGACATATCAAGATGGCGTTTTCTCTCGAGGAAAATCTAAATACAATAATACTGCAATTCGGGCTGCCTTATTCAATATGTAGGGAAATGTGCCAAGCAAGTAAATATTTCAATCGATGCCCGGTTGTCTCCGCTGCTTGTATTTACGGCCATCGCTCATGCTTTCGCCAGTAGTTGCGGGTTGAAGTTTGGGTTCTCGATCGATGCCTGCCTAAGGGCATAAAGGAGGTGCTACATTCTATTTTTGTAGACACCTGAGGGTCTTGAGTTGTTAACCTAAAGCGTCAATAATAATTGTGCAAAGTTCGAAAACGCTGCAATTGTTTAGTACCACGGATTAACAATTATCCTGTATATTATAATATTATGCCCAGAAACTGCCTCTTACTCTCATACGTCTCAGCATACTTATCTCACAAGTATCATAAATCCTTCGTTAGTCAAGATTGGGATATTATTAATAACTTCATTTGAATGTTAATTTGTTTTTGAACTGCCGACTATTATAGAAATTGTTGTTAACGCAGTGGTACCCAAATTGTCTTTATTTATGTGCATAATAGAACTTATCTGCATCTACAGAAAGTGATGATATCGTCCTGATGAGGATATGATTATTTTATCCGATATTGAATACAATCAGTTTTGTTGACTTTTCCTGCTTCTATTAAACGTATATTCTTTGGAATCTTTTTCATTGCAGCCCAAAATTTAATTATCACAGAATAATATTACATCGTTTCTATCAATATTATAGAGACACAATAAAGCAGATATTTGCAGTTGACTTAGATGCATTTGCGAGTCTAAGCTGCATAACCAGACGTGTGATTTTTTTCTTCAAAAACTGTGCCAAATTTCATCGACTTGCAAGGAGATTCAGGGGGTCGTAGGGAGCTGAGAAATTTTAAAATAAATATAATACAACTATAACTATAATCAAATAATTATTACTCGGGAAGTAAGCGTTGGCTCATAAATGTTTATAGTATTGTTATCAACAACTGTGCCAAATTTCATCAACTTGCAAAGGCATTCAGGGGGTCGTAGGGAGCCCAGAAAATTTAAAAAAATTATAACTCGGCAACGAAAAGCAACAAATTGCAGCAAGTTGATTGGTTAACTAATATTGTGTTGCGGATTATTTTGCGTTTTAATCAAAACAGTTACACGTCAAATGCCTACTTTTGCGTTCACTTGTTCACTGTAAAGGTAAAATTGTTTAACAACCACTGACCAAGTTAGGGTTTCGGTCAGCGGTTCCAAAAAAGTTGCACAGGGATGAATTAATTTAGACGTACAGTGGAATTGATATATATATATATATATATATATATATATATATATATATATATATATATATATATATATATATATATATATATATATATATGTATATATATATATATATATATATATATATATATATATATATATATATATATATATATATATATATATATATATATATTGATACGAATTAATTTACACAATACTGGTGGGCTGACGACAATCAAGCGCTATAGGCAAAGCCGTGACATATGTTATCTGCTTGCGTTGTCCTTACCTGTGGCTGAATGGCATATACTGTTAGAGCTATTATGAGGAACTCCATTGGTTAAAGCCTGCAAAGGGTCAATCTTCACCCGCTGTGAACTTCCTCATATGCGCCGCTCTCAAATAGCAATTTGAATAGCGAACGAGGCAGTGCCGGCAGTACGATTTAGGGAAAACTTACTCGAAACATACAAAAGTTTTGTATACTTTAAATTGAATATAGTATATCGCGCTAAGGGATCGCATATTTTAAAGGGGTGCCGGCGAAGTCTTTAAGGAAATAGCGAAGCGGGGATTGATTTGAGAGTTTCAGTGAATGTTTAAAAACTCCTCGGAATGCGCTAAAGTGAAAAGAAATCGCAGGAAAGGCTGTAAACAGCGGGAAAAAAGGACAGATCGCAATTCTGATAGGAGAGTAAGAAAATGGGCGTGGGGACAACCGCCGGCGTGCCGTTCGCGGATATCTTGATAAAAATGATTGCGCCGCTTGATATTTTCCTGGGAGCCTCCGGGCGCGGGGAAATTGCTGCCTTCCTTACCTGCAACAAACGAATATAGGTTAATATCACAGCCAACTTCGCATAAGAGATGCAGCTTCAGTTTACGTTAAATAAACTGCATTAGAAAAAACATATTTATCTTTAATCAAAAATGTTGTTCACTGAGAATTAGTTTTTAGGTTATATGATTGTCATGTCATTAAAAAAAATAAAAATTAAACAATTAGTGATAAATACAATATCGAAATTAAATATTTCTTTAATGGAGTATTACACATAAATATTTTACAATAAGTTGTTACAATAAAAGTAAGTTTTTGTAAATGTAAATGTAAAAGTAAAAGTTTTTTATTTTAATAGTATTATATATTAACATATATAGTAACAGGTAATATTATAATGTAATTATTAAAAAATGTAATATTATTATTATAAATCTTATATAATATTATAATTATTATAAATATTATATAAAATATTTTTAACAAAAACAAAACCGACTTCAAAAAATCTATTTTAAAAAACTGCATTAAAAAGTAAAAAATAATTACGTTATTCTTTCTTACTTAGAATACAATGAATTTATTAGGCCCCAATAATATACAATTATTGTTATTTTTGGAGTCGGTGCCAGACAGGGTTTACAAATATATTATAAGTATGTATACATCTCTAATTGTATTCGACTAGAAGTTTGAATTGCGGTTTATTTGTAATTGTGGTATCGCTTTAGCCAGTTGTGTTCAATTGCAAGTGAACACATTAGTTAACCTATAAATTAGGGTTGGTTAACCTATAAATTAGGGTTGTGACCGCTGCATTTGCCATTTTTTCTGGTATATCTGGTGAGTTCCCCGGTATATCTTCGGAATCCAGTGTCCAATGCCAATAAAACTAAAATGGGACCCACTTGAAAATACCCCCTTTCCAACAAAAACAATTTTTAAAATTGATTTATAAATGACGGAGTTCTGAGGTAACAAATATACGAAAAAAATATATTCCCTCGAATTCAGAACTTCCTCCTTTTTTAAGTCGGTTAACAAATAACATAACTATTATAAATATATTAATATGTAAGATTTGGTAACCATTTATTTTAATTTGTATGTACACTTAACCTAGAAAATTTACCATACCACCTTCTTAAATATTTGTATTGGCTAACTATTACATAAAAATCGTAATCAGCGACCTCTAAAATCCCCGAGTATAGATTTGGGTCTATTTCTTTTCTAGTTGATTATTTTCAGAGATTCGTAATTTCTTTATTCGTTGGTAATCGTTATTAGCCAATTGTTAAATAAATAATGGGAAAAATTAAATGCAGCTCCAAAATGCAAGCCAACGAGAAATCAGAACTTCGGTTTTCTTGACACGACTTCTTTGAAAAAGCTTATATTATAAGCAATAAGCAGAATATCGTATGCATACAGGGAAATACTCTCAAATCTGTCTTAAGGTCTTAATTCTCGATTTATATATGCTTCATAACTTTATGCTGTCTTGAAGAATCATATGTGCTTAATGCCCTGAAGAAACAAGCCATATACTTTCATTGATCTGTCTAAGGCAAACCCTTGAAAACCCTGTTGAATATGTCACCCAACCTTCAAACTTTTCCTGAGACATGGAAAATTGCAAAAATATGTCACAAGTCCGATAACCCACTTACAATCGCAAATTATGATTAAATTAATATAATTAGATATGTAGAGTAGAGTTTACTTTTACAAAAGAATATTACATGGTTTGTCATAAAGTACAAATTTACATGTAGGTACCTATCACAGATATATTAATACATATAATTCACAAAAAGTAATTAAAAAAACAAAAAACATGACAACAAAGGTTTTTTCAAAACAGTAAACGCAAGCCTTAAAGGGTTTAAAAATTTGTATCAGAGAGATTATAATATCCATTAATATTGTAGCAACATTTTTTCCTTAAGTTTAGATAATGTTTCACGGATCTTCGAATGGGTTGAAAATCAGATTTAGTTTTAGTAATGTATCTCCAACCTTATGCCAAAATAGAATTGAGAACTCTTGGAATATTGTCAGAACAATTGATTTTGAATGTGACTGCCTATTAGAAACCATCAGGAATGAGCTTCCACTGATGACTGATCCATTGCGAATTTAAATTTCAGAGGCAATGCTACGTGTGTTAGGTAGTACCTACGCCATACAGGTAACGACAATGCAAAAATCATCCTAAAGAACACATTTGGGTCTACTTCAACACAGTTGTAAAAGGCAACTTGAAATGTACGCCATAAATGTAGCGTTGCGGATAATGAGAATTCCCCAGTAGTTTTGAAAACCCCACAGATGAAGTCAATAATGTTCAAAAAGTACGTACTACTTAACTCCTTGGGCCTTAAATAATGGAAGAAATAGAAAATTATGGTTTCCATATAAAATTGCTTCATATATCTAATTTAATATTTAAAGATATATTCTCTGTATCGCCCTCTACCTTTCCATCCATATTAATCAACAATGTAATACTCTTTATGACAAACAAATGGTTCCACATATACGCGAACGTCATTCGCTCTGTCTCCCCGGCTTTGGAGGCTGAATAATTCCAAGCAAATGGATGTTGAGCGCGTTTAAAAATTTAGGGCGAACGATCCAGCTGACAGCTCTATAAAAATGGCTTTAAAACACGATAGGACTCTATACCAACCCGCGTACGCTGACAAGATATGAAACCTAATTGACCAACATCCGGTGCCGCGGATGGCACGTGAATTTACTTACACGAGAGGACTTAAAAATGTTGTCAAACATAATCAATATTGTACTGATTTTGTATTTTATCTTGCGCCAACTTCAGAGGCAAGCTGCTCTTTATCCAGATTATCGTAGGCTATTATAATTTTATTAAAAATCGGTTAAGAATGGCCACATTCTCGGCACAATTTTTGATCACAAAATACCCGATTCTAGTCATGCATCATTTAAACCAAATATTAGTACCACATTCATTAATAAGAACTTATCATCTTGATTCTGGACCCTCTTTTAAAAACTTAAAGTTTTCCATGCTCCAGAATTTTGGTTTCTTTGCTTCGTATGTGTCGTTTAGAAGTTTTAAAAAGGCAAGTAGTTTTTTGTATTGTGATGTATCCACATTTTCGTTTATTTGTATAGTACTTTTCAATATGGAATATTTATGTAGACTATAAACTTTATTCCTTAAGAGCATTTGCCTAAAATAATGAAAGAAGTTGTATGAAAAATACCAAAATATGTATAAAAAATATCTTACCTTCACAAAAAAATACTTTAGTGTCACACTATCAACAGTTCTTAGTGCGTTTTTTGTCATCCTCCAAGTTATAGGTTATGGAAATCCTACAAAGGTACCTACTATGACATTTTTTGTAACTAATGCTTTTATCTATGATTATTTACTAATAATGACTCACAAAATGGTGAAAAAATAGTATAAACAAACCTGATTTACTCTTTTATTTGTCAAGACCTTTGACTTCTTTGGTTTATAACCGTCACGTCACCTTAAGGTTTCAGGAAGGTACCCAAGTTCAACTGTTTCGATAGATCAATGTATTCGTACGAAATGTTTCAGCATGAAATAATTGGATCATAACATATTTAACTAACTGTGATAAAAGGAACACTATAATTATATTTGGCATAAAAGTGGAAAATAAGCAAATAACAGCTGATCTGATTTGTAGCCAAATAAAATCATTACTGGATGTCGAAATTAAGAAATCACATCGTCATGAAATTACATCGTCGTGTCGCGTCGTCCGGGAATGTATTGCTTTTACTCCTAAATGCTAATATACTATTTCCATTTTCTTTAATTTGAGAGGTAGGCATTACTGGAAACCTAATTGCCGCGCAGTATAAAGAGATATCTATCTTTATTGTTTACACGCCTTCATCAGCATGCGATCAAAATCAGCCCGCTTATGGTATTTAATAAAATATCCTATTCAGAATCGGATTTGATGCGGAACCTCTAAATAAGTGATGTGCACCCGAGTTGTCAACCGTCAAAGATGGATAGAGAAATGTAGCTTGAAATCCCCAATTTAATAAATAATGAATGTAGATAAGATAAAAGGGGGAGAAAATATAAATCTTTTAATCTAAATAAAATATACATGATGAAATGTTTCCCGGGGTATCTCTTAGTGGCTTATAGAAGTCTCAGCAATGGAAAGAGAAATACATATTTGTAAATAAACATATCGCCAAAATTATCGTACCCCCATATAAATTTAATTCTAAGGGACTTTAAAGCCATTTTTTTTGAGTATTTCTATTTATTCGTTATAGTAGTATCATTTTTTATCGTCTACATCAGGAAAGTCAACCGATTATTTTTTCAATTTTGACGGCGTTTTCTGCGTTTCAAGTCCAGGCATGATATTATTTCCAGGTTCCATGAGATTGTTTATATGGTTATGGGAACGTCAGCAGCTATTGCGCACAATTTACAGAAAATTCCCTAGATCTAGGGAAATTTCGCGCAACCTTGCAACAAGGCATGTGCACCCGACGATATGCCAACATCGCATCTGTGGGTGCTAGGGACAGGTCCCCAGGGGCGAAGCCTAAACCCTCTAGGATTTAAAATAATGGAGATTTATTATAATTAGATACAGCCCCATTTAGAATAGTTGCGACCTCAGAACATTTGGACCACCCCTGCATATATTGAAAGATATGCCCTGTATACAATCTCTTACATATGCCCTGTATATAATCTGGAAAGGGAAGGAATAATCGGGAAGCTTCTAGAAACCGTAAAAAGAATATATAAGGCTCAGTTTTAGTTTAGACATTATTAGCAGGAATTAATGTACGACCAATAGTGTTCAGTTTGCAATAGTGTTCAGTGGTGATTTCTTATTGTAAGTAGCTGTAAATTGTTGCTAAATTAAACATTAATAGAGACGTTAAGAAGAACGTGAAGAAAAATATGACTTTGTGACCCTATGAATATATTCTGTCCTGATACATATTATCTGCGCTCGTATCGAGCCGTGAGTGCCCATTTCCGTTGGATTTTCTTTTGATTAGAATTACCTACCTCGAACTTGTTAGGGACGTAAACGTTAGCCGCGACAATGGCGGAGCAAAATAACTAGCAGTTTGTAATCCCCTGTGCAAACATTTGCCAAGTTTTTATAGACACGGTTACGTCTATTGTTAGTTCTTGCTCTTTGGTTAGGTAGTTTTGTTAACATCGGCTTTTGAATTATCCAGAATCCAGACGTCGTTCAGGTGAATAGGCTTAGAGAAGTTGTGAAACTTCGAGTTGGGTTGTACCCGAAGCCAGTACGAGATTATAATTTTCTTTTATTTTTGAATATTCAAATGAAGTTTATTCATTGTGCATTATATTCTAATTTTATCCGGTCATTTTGAGGGTGTGTGGTTCTAAATTGTGTGCTTCTGAAAATTTTCATCTCCAAAGAGTAGAAAATTTCTATGAATATTATTAACAACAAGTGCCGCAGGCAAAAACTTATTAAACAATAGGAAGGACACAACAATCGTTTTTATTAGGACAATAATGAAAAAAATAGTAACCTAACATTAATTTTCTGTGAATTCCACAAATCTGATTTTATTTGTTAGAGTGAAACTAGGTAAAAGTTCAGGAATAGCAGATAAAATTAATCCATCTGCCGGGCTCTACTTAATACTAGCGTTGTGTCATGCCATAGATAATAGATGGCGTCGCTCCACAATCGACATGATTGAACTCGTACGAACCGCGCAAACGCGATGATTTGTGACGAGTCTTGTCTTCTTACTCTACCATTTTATTTTGTGTTTTATTATTGTTTCCTTGTTTTTCTTATTTTTTAGTTAGGCCAAATCTTTTTGGAGGGCTATTGAATATTTCGGGCGGGCTAAGCTCCTCCAAGCCCCTCCCCCTAGTTACGTCTATGGTAGAATCTCTTTAAAATGG
>CAXKVY010011594.1:0-16275 GCA_964058915.1 Tetropium fuscum
AGTGGACATCGGTAGAGGACGCTAAGAAAGGATCATGTATTGCTCACGTTTCCTCTGATGTATTCGACCTTGTTAGCAGTCCTCTGTCGACGGACTCGGCTTCAAGATCATGTCGGATTTCCACCCTCTTTCATTTTCTAGGTTGGCGGCATCCCATAAGCAGGGGCGGACATCTGAATAAAGCTGGACATGAATTTGCACCCTTCGCTCGGGCCGCTCGGGGTCGTGCACTTTTCGGAATATTCAGTTTTTGATGTTTCCCGATGATTCCTTTCGGATTACCGCTTTATTGATAAAACTCAGACGGGCTAATACTGCCTGATCGATACAAAGCAAGTGATCCACCAACGTTATACACACTCACCCAGAATATAATCTTTCAGATCAAAAATGAAGGCTGGAAGTATATATCTCTTATAATAAAACAAAGAATATCATGGAATGGGTAATACTTGCATTGATACAATTAATATATGACTATATCTACGAACTATATTATCTTTTACTTTCTTCACGCTTTTTATTTCTCCTCATGCTCTATGTGTGAGGACAAGTCAAACTAATGTCAGTTTTATGCAGTGCAGTCTCCTCGTATCCATGACAACAAAACAAAAGCACATATCATTATTTAACCCAGCCTGCAGTTAGCATCTACTATCTACAGGGGGGCTGGTTGCACGGCACAAAATGAACATCCGGTATAACATTTTGGATCCAAAACTATAGTAGGAATTATGTATTTAGTTTGCTTTTGTTAATAACATATTTAAAAAAATAAGTAAAATCCAGCTAAAGTAAGTAAAATCTGGTTTTTTTACTTTACACAACTAATCGAATTTAGTTATTTGCGATTTTCTCTAAATTGACATTTCTTTGTCGTCACTATTTTGTGTAAGACCCTCCCTGTATCTACAAAATTTTGTGCACATTTTAAGAAACACCATGAAGCCTACAATCCAGAATAAGAAGTTTTAATTTAAATGTACTAATAAAGGAAATATAGACAAATATGTTTAGAAAATTGTATCTTAGTAAAACAAAGCCAATTTTGACGACCCATAACTCAGAAACTGGTCATAGGATTGAGTTGTGCCCATGAGAACTTTTACCCAGGACGTCGAGAACTGGGTAAAATCATATCAAATTTTGAGAAAATTTTGCCCAAAAACCATTTTCGGCAGGCCTTTCTATTAGCAAAATTAAAGTTGACGTAATATGTAAGAAGATTGACAAGTTTCCGAGATATGTGCGCTCAAAATTCTCAAATTACGGGGGAGAAATGTTGCCTGATTTTTTTTGCCTTTTTTTATTTGACTAGACTGGACTAGACCTTCCTAAGAAAAAGGCAGAACGTTGTGGACCATGAAATTTCCTGCAAAAATATACTATATTTTAGCATTTTTTCTTCAACCGTTCCAAAGCTACAGCAATATTAACTGTATATGCATGTAATTTCAGAGTTTTTTCCGAAAAGCTTATCGTTCGTATGATCCGTTACCCCACTGCTCTAACTCGTCCTACTTGCAAGTGATAGAATTGATAACAAAAATATTGGTGATTTTTTAGAAAGGTGACACGAGACATCTCGTCTCATTCCGACCGATTTTGTCAAGAATTTCGATACCAGACGAGATGAAATCCTTTGGGAAATATTTTAATGACTTAAAACGCTTCAAATGAATGACATCCAAATTTTAATATTTGTTTTTTGACTTCCGAATTAACAAAAAACAGAGTATGAGCTGGTAATAAATACATGCCTATAAATTGTTAAAATAAAATTTAGATTAAAATATAAAACCTTTATCAAAAAACTTATGGTGTTTTCGACTACATACATGCATACCTTATAGAGAATAAACAGTAAGAAAAACAAAAAATAAATAATAAATATAACATTAACATTGTTAGTGCCAATATCACTTCCCACTTATCTGCAGTATTTTTTTTTTGTTGATACAGGGTGGCCCGAATTGCAGGGACCAAACTTTACCGGGCCATAGGACTTTTTAAAATAAAAAAATCATATTAATATGGGTATAGGAAAATGCTTAGTTTCTGAGATACAGGGTAGAGAAGTTTAAAAAATTATTTTTTTAACACCTTATTTTTATTTATTCTGCTTTTTTGGAAAAAAATTTGGATACAAAAATGTTTAGAACCCAGTAATTGGGAGGTTGGGTTCTAAATGCAATTCGGCCCCCTTTCTCCCCTACAAATATTTTTTCAAATACGTCTATGGTCTTGAAACTACGTTCGTTTGATAGCAAATTTGATTTGGCCACTTAGATGTCACGACATTTTTTGATTTAAAGCTCAATTTTTTAGATATTTTACATTTTCTTAGCCAATGTCAATAACTTTTTCCGCAAATCAGTACAAAATATTTCTCATTAATTTCAGGAATTTTATATGAGTAATATTTTCAAGTTGAGGATTGGTATAGAACATATATGGACATTTCTTGAATCTAACATGAAATCCAAAAATGTAATGACATATTATGATTTTCTATTTTAAAAAATGCATTTTTCGGTCGCCACATTTTTTAGATCCACCCTGTATACATTTAAAATTGTGTAACTACTCACTAAACTATAAATCGATGGGTTCGAGCGTTTTTTAAACTCCCATAATAATTTTTATTGGATTTATCCAATAAAATTCAAAATTGAGTTGAGATAAACCGAAAAACCAAAACTACTCGAAACAAAACGAGACGAGATAAAGCCTTGGTCTCGTCTCAAAAAAATATCTTATCTTGATATTTCGAGAGGAGACGAGACAATTCCCATCTCATCTCCTATCGCGGCAACTCTAATTTTTAATCAGTGAGGATAACTTTAAAAAAGAAACGTGTGTTGACATTTGTTTGAAAAATGTCAGAGGAGGACCAAGGCTACTTGCAGACATTTATAAAAATGAACGTTAAGGAAAGTTAATTTATTAATTAATTTCCGACAAACTTATAGCGTTGCTCTAAATTTCTCCAGGTCTCCAGGAGTTTATATCTCTTAATAAATTTTTGTAATAAAAGGTAAGGTTAGGCAGCATAACTGCTCCCACTACTTGGTTGTCACTATTTGTCCCGAATTAATTAATAAATTATCACAAATTGCCGCGTACAATACGGCCTTAATCTACTTAGCTATATTGCGGCGAGCATTACAGAGCCACCCTGTGCGTTTAAGCATAATTTTCCAATTCACTTTCAGATTTTCCTTGTGCAAGTGCACATGAGGCGGCGTAATTTGCTTGTTCCGAACATTTCCCGTCGGAATTGCCGATGGGAATGCCCGTTTTACGCACAATTTACGTTTTTATTTATCTACGCGGAAGGTAAGCCCCCGCGGCAGGTTTTTATTAAAACATGTTTCATCTAAGGGCGGCAAGTATTATTTTAAGTTCCTAGGAATCGTGCATAGACTTGAGGGGCGGATGGCCGTCAGACTTTTTCCGCGCCACTTCGGGTGCCATGCACTGGTATTTTCTATATTTATAGCCGTCCTTAAGACAACAAGACAACAGTAGTATGATATACGGCCGGGAACATCTGGTGCCTTAGTAAATGTTACGAAAATGTTATGTGTACACCTACACGTGATGCAGCCCGATGGATTTGGCTATCTGATGAGTGACAGATGCTGATTTTAGGATCGTCATAATAAACATTGGGAATTCAGCAAAATTTCATTGCTTGCCTGTGATTAATTCTGAAACAGGATGTTTACCATTATCTTATAATCAGGATGCTAAAAAAGTAGCACGGGTGAGCTAGACTTATAAGACTTGTAAATGTCAAATTACTTTATTGACAACTGGGGTACTTGACTTACTTTGTGAAAAACTTTAACTAGTTTATTAACAACTTGAGTTACTTTATGAAACATTTTTAAGAGTTTATTAACAACTCGGGTACTTGAATTACTTTATGAAAAATATTTACTAGTTTATTAACAACTCGGATGCTTGTGCTATTTTATGAAACATTTTTACTAGTTTATTAGCAACTCGGGTATTTGAGTTACTTTATGAAAAATTTTTACTAGTTTATTAACAACTCGGGTATTTGAGTTACTTTATGAAAAATTTTTACTAGTTTATTAACAACTCGGGTATTTGAGTTACTTTATGAAAAATGTTTGCTAGTTTATTAAGAACACATGGACTTTATAGAAAATATGTACTAGTTTTAAACAACTCGGATACTGGAGTTACTTCATAACAAATGTTTCCTAGTTTATCAACAACTCGGGTATTTGAGTTACTTTATAGAAAATGTTTACTAGTTTATTAGCAACTCGGGTACGTGAGTTACTTTATGGTAAATGTTTACTAGTTTATTAGCAACTCTGGTACTTAAGTTGCTTGATGAAAAATGTGTACTTTCAGGGTGCTCTCTATATGTTTCAGGTGGTCAAATATCGATCATAAGGCGAATAACGGATTTGATTTGGAAAAACGGTTAAAAACATCTGTTCAACTATATTTTTGGCTGCATATTTTTGAAACATATTGTACTCAAAGCTCTCCGCAAGGTGGTAGCAACTCTAGGCATGATAAATAAAATATCAAAGAATATTGAATTGACGAAAAATGGCAAATTATTTTTGTATATATGGATGGAAAGTTGGTCATTTTGATCTGTTTTTTTTTAATATATTCTAATTGTTTTACACAAAAGTGTATATTAGAAGCATGTAAACATTAATTATAGAGCTACTTGCCAAAAATAACCTAATAAGAGTATCGATCTCAAAATTTGAAATTTATTGAATTTACTAATTTCAATATGGCCGCGTATAATATAGAACGCTCTTAAGTGAAAAAGCTAAGTGTGTAATATTTTTTGCTGAAAATAAATCTTAGAAAACAACACGAAGATTTTCATGTTTTTATATGTCCCCGTCCAAAATCTCCAATATCCAATAAAGCGAATAACAAACGTTCCTAGACCGGTGTACAAAAAAAAATTCAATAATTAAAAATCGTACAGTTCTAAAACTTTTCTCCTACCTGTATGACTAGCCATAATGGTTAGAATGAGGGGTAGATTATTATTAGGGGTATTATTATATTCGCATTAAATGTGTTTAATATTAAGTTTAGGTATGCATAAGTTTACGTAAATATAATAAACACTTTATATTTTAATAAAATTCATTGCCGAGTCTTTTACACAACAATTTTATTACAGCTATTACGTTAGTTTATTATAAAAGTGAATTACTGTAGTAATAGGTTAAGAAAATGGTCATTACACTGAACATTATTAGATTATACAGTTAATTGTAGTGTCATTATTTTAATATAACTACAACTGATTCTTTAGTCATATTTCATGTACAAAGATCGTGATAAAAGTAAATGTTTTATACCTTTTTAAATTGTTAAAGTTTTATATGCTTTGCGGAGAATACAAATTATTTCTGTCCAGTGCGCTTATGAATACTTGCATTTAGATTTAACCCAGTATTGTAATATCTATTTTACATTTACACCAATTTATCATGACCATATAATCGGTGCAAAAATAAATTAAACTACTTTACATTATAACTTACAAAGTATGATATGTATACCTATAACATGAGTATTTTGTACTTATAAATAAATCTTTGTGATTTTATTGCAGGCGATTTAAAAATATAACGCTTTTAGCAGTGGGCTCTTATCCGTCGTTGACGAGCAACTATTTGGGCGTTATTCCAGAATGAGGATCTTAAATGCAGAGTTGTATAATGTTTATGGGACGGTTAAATCTAGCACGTCGCATCTGCCCTGGGAAATGATGTATTTATCTTATAAAGAAGCATTACGGCAAAATCAGGCCACCTGTGTCCCATGCACATACAAAGGCATCATTCTATTGCCTTGCAAATATGGGTCTATAAGTACATATGCCGCCGTCATAACGGTGGAAATGTTGCTGATTCACATAGTTGCATTAGAATTTCATATGTAGGTGCCTCTAAAAGCTCATGTGTATTGGCATTCTACGATGTTTCATGGATTATATCTTCTATTTATCTCTTTAGTGTATTCTGAACATAATTGTGTATTTCCTTTTATTTACATTTAAATAATATATGTCACTAGTTGGTGATTTTCTATGAGTTTTAAATATTTCCCTCCTAAGCCAAAAAGACGTAGGTATCTCAAAAGTTCTTTGTTCTCAGATAGAACGCATTTTATGAATTCCTAAATAGCACTTACACAATTAAAATTTAAGTATTTTTTTTCGAAACGCCATACAAATAAAATGAACAAGAACTTTATACTTAAGATAGTTAAGAAAATTTGATATTTTTGATGCAAGCTGAGATGCATCTAAATGGCTAAAGAATAAATGTAAAAAATAGACTACTTGTGCTAATGTTATATAAAAGTATGGGGACATTGTTTTCTGCATCATGGATTTGGAGTACACTAAGTAATAACAAAAAATAAGCATTAAATATTCAAAAACACCATTAAAAATTTCAGATCAAATTTCAATTTCAACATTTTAAATTAATTACCTGTTTGTCATCTGTTGTAACCGGAAAATTTTCCTAGAAGTGCAAAAGATTTTTTAAAATTCCAGATAGGTTTTTGATTATATTGGCTTTTTCTGCATAGAAATTCCCCAGAAATTCTGCATAGAAAGTTTTATTAGGTGGTAAGTATGTATGTACGTAAGTATGTATGTACGTAAGTATGTATGTATGTATGTATGTATGTATGTATGTATGTATATATGTATGTATGTATGTATGTATGTATGTATGTATGTATGTATGTATGTATGTATGTATGTATGTATGTATGTATGTATGTATGTATGTATGTATGTATGTATGTATGTATGTATGTATGTATGTATGTATGTATGTATGTATGTATGTATGTATGTATGTATGTATGTATGTATGTATGTATGTATGTATGTATGTATGTATGTATGTATGTATGTATGTATGTATGTATGTATGTATGTATGTATGTATGTATGTATGTATGTATGTATGTATGTATGTATGTATGTATGTATGTATGTATGTATGTATGTATGTATGTATGTATGTATGTATGTATGTATGTATGTATGTATGTATGTATGTATGTATGTATGTATGTATGTATGTATGTATGTATGTATGTATGTATGTATGTATGTATGTATGTATGTATGTATGTATGTATGTATGTATGTATGTATGTATGTATGTATGTATGTATGTATGTATGTATGTATGTATGTATGTATGTATGTATGTATGTATGTATGTATGTATGTATGTATGTATGTATGTATGTATGTATGTATGTATGTATGTATGTATGTATGTATGTATGTATGTATGTATGTATGTATGTATGTATGTATGTATGTATGTATGTATGTATGTATGTATGTATGTATGTATGTATGTATGTATGTATGTATGTATGTATGTATGTATGTATGTATGTATGTATGTATGTATGTATGTATGTATGTATGTATGTATGTATGTATGTATGTATGTATGTATGTATGTATGTAAATACGTACGTACGTACGTACGTACGTATGTAAATACGTACGTACGTACGTACGTATGTATGTATCTATGTATGTAACGGAATCTTTGGAAACGAGATTTTAACCCACTTCAAAACGTCAGATTAAACTGAATCTTTGCACACTTATCAGGGACCAATGACAATACAATAATTTGACAACTTTGTCCTAATATCCTCACCAGGATCATCAAAAACCAGGATATTAAAAAAAATTCTTACGTTGGCGCCTTCGCCACAATATATAATGTACTGATACTTCTACATTCTTTTCCTTAGCAGAAAGCAAAACTAATCAACAATTTTTTTAGTAACCCAAATTGTAGTTTAAAAAAACTAAGAAAAACGCTTTAAAGGAAAATCAAACTAAAAAGTAAAAAAATAATGTTCAATTCAATTTTATCTCAATATAATTAAATGCTTTTTACCAAGTTTAAAATAAGAATAAAGTGATTGACAAATGATGATTTTATTGTAAAAAAGCATGGGGTGCATTATATTAATTGTTATAACACTTTATTTTTATTTTAAACTTATTAAAAAGCATTTAATTATATTAAGTTAAAATTGAGGCAAACATTATTTTTTACTTTTTAGTTATGTTTTTTTCTCTTTAAAGCGTGTTTTTTTTTTAGTTTTTGTAAATTATAATTATCTATATAGGTATAATATTATACGATCCCCTATGAACAATCATTTGCACCATACGAGGTAAATATGGTATGAGTGCCTAGGTTGAGTGCGAGTTAATTTGTATTGTGAGGAAAAATCGTCCTATATATAAAAATGTTGTAGTTCCATTGGAATGACATTTTTGTGCAGCATTTTTTACTTTTTGAATAATTAAATAATATGATAATATGAATCGTTATTTTAAATGTAAAGTAATTATTAATCTTTTTTTTGGAACTTGAACTCTTGTTGGAGGGGCCATTTTAACATTTTGCATAGAGGCTCAAAAATTGCAGTGACGCCACTGTTGGAAACAAACATAACTGAATTTCGCTTACAAATTGTACGTCACCAGGATGCAATTGAAAGAAACAGCACCTTAATGGACACTAATAAATCACCATGATTCTTTTAACTAATTTCGTGCACCCGTAATCCTATAAAAATAAACACCGCTACAGATACTGAGGCTGATAAATAAAAATTAATGGCCGTGTAACACAAGCTCAAAACAAATATAGCACTTATAGCTTATTTATAGGTAGGTATACATAGTAAAAATATGCTTAATTTTATGGTAGATTTCTAATATGGTTCCGCTACGCTCACTCTGTCATTAGCCACACCAATTTTCTTTAATATGTACTATAATCGTACCAGAACCAAGTCGAAATATTTAGAAGGCTAATTTTACCACAGACAACTTGATTATTCACTCGTTGCTTCCAGTGTTGCCGCGCCGTATATCTGCACTTGCGTGTGCAGACTTCTATTTCACGTAATGCCATAAGTCATTCGACGATGTAATTATGATTTACGATAATATAAAACATTAAATTATGCCTTTATTATATCCACATTAATACGAACTATTATTAATGCCGATAAAAAAAGACAACTGGCGATGTTAAACAAACCGACAAAAAGGGTTTAACGTAATAATTATTTATTATAATGACGCATGAGTATGGCAATAATTTATACGAGAATTTATTGCACTCTAGTGTGCATTAACAGGTGCCTTAATTACCTGCTTGCAGGTAACCGAGCTAGGGCTGGAGTACCTAGTCGCTGCGGATGTTAGTCAACTGGATATTCAGATGATCATAAGCCTTGCGTATAAGCGTTGATTGAAAGAATGTCAATGAACTGTGTAAGTACAACTATATATAGTCTTGAAAAGTGGCTTTATACTCGGTATCTTAAAAACAACTTTGACGAAATTTAGAGTAAATTATCTTAGGAGAACTCGCAGGCAAAAAAATTGGGAGTATTTGGTTAACAGTAAAGGTAGTTTTTAGAGGGCGTGCCAAGAGGATATATATTTTTTCGTCAGACATTAGTAAAACATGACATTTCTTCACTCACTTAATTAGATTTTATTTTAACTTTTCAAATGGCCGTTTGTTTCCATTAGTAGTGGAGATAATGGTACTTTTTCGGACGCTGAGAGCTGAGAAGTCGAATACGTAGCAACGCGTATTTTATTTAGTAATATTCATCTCTAGCTGTGACGCTTTTATTGCGGTGCTGTATTTTCTCGGGCGCCAGCATGTGCTTTATCGTGTCCTATACTACATTTTCCAGGGGGCTTAGGTACCTACAACGGAGATCGGATACGTCCAGAGGTCATGTCTTTTACAGGGAGAAGAAATACTATTCAATAGTAATATACTTATTTATTACATCTAGTTCTATCTTCAACATTTACCCAAAGTATATGTATTCGCATATCTATTTACATTTATGGCAGTTAACCGCAATTAGCGGTTTTATGGCAATGTCGGATAATAGTAATCAGCAGTATCGGAGTTCATAGTAATAGCTGAAAGATTAAATGAAATTGAGCTTACAACTAAAAAACTAAATTCAATAAAGTTCAAGTGCTATCCAATTTTTTTAAGTGATTTATGAAAATATATATTTAAAGAATAAAGGTTTGTCACTGTCTTATTTTTGAAGCCATCACCTTCACCTTTCGGCACAACTTGTCCTTACTGATCGTGGATATTAACTGACTTTTTTTCGAGTCTTAATTAATCCACTAACTTTTGACGCCTTCGCCTTTAGGTATTTTTCGGCACAATTGTCAATACTGATTGCGAATAATATACTTTTATTCGAGTCTTAATCGTCTCCTTTCCCAATCTCTAGAAGTTTAGGTGGGGCGGCTTGCGCTAACTTATCAGGTCATCGGCGCTGCTTTATTCGTTTGAGCCACGGTGAGATGCTCATTCGTGTGCTGAATACGGAATGGGGCTGCTATTAGATACTAGGAAATATGTATTCGGAACGCATTTTCCTGGAATCAATCTGTTTTCGATTTTTATCGTAAGTAGAACTGAGTTTACAATAAACTAACAGTACCTGTCGAAGAATAAATGGATTTTTACGGCCAATATTGCTTCAATAATAAGAATAATTTTAAAATAAATCGTAAATAAATCGTATAATAAATCAAGTGGTGATAAGACTACTTCCACCTACATTGGTTATAGGGATTATAATGACTTACTATCACATATAAAGTGCTTATAATATTTTTTTTACATGTAATCATGATGTGAATAGTCATTCACATCATGATTTTCCTGAAAATTATGGTGATGTCATAATTGCGTAACATTAGAGGAAATTAATTATAAAAGTTATTCCAGAAAGTTAACATGATTGTCTTGTTTAGGGTTTTTATCACAAATTTGGTAGCCAAATGATCTGTTATTCGTGAACTTATTACCTGCGAAATCAATAAAGTTAGTTAACATGTTATAAATACAGGTTTGAGACTTAGTTATTCTAGTATTCTAGTATAATCATTACGTATAATCATCACGTAACTTCTACATTGTAAGACTCCATAAGTGATATAAAGGTGTTTGTTTTTATTGCTTATATTTTTTGTACCTTTCTTGAAATCTCCTGACAATACAAGATGTACTTTCATGTGTAAAAACAGTTCGTAATATATTTTTTAAATTTTAAAGCGTATTTAAAATTTATGTCCTATTTGTAATAGCTAGAGTATTATTGGCTAGTATGATTGTCGTGTTAGCAAATTGCCTTTTAAAAAAAATATAGCCGAGATTGTCTTCAGTGTTCCTCAGTGTAATAATTGCTGTCTTGCGTTGCAAATGTATCAAGCATCTGGTAACAATAATAGTACGATGATAATTGATAATAATTGATAACAATAATAGTACGATGTAACCAGTCTGTAATTTAACGTATCTTTAAAGCAAGACGTGCAGAATATCGGGTCCCCAGCCCAGAAACTGTGGTTCGAGTTTTTTTCCAATAGCCATTAATAGGCCGCAATTTGCCGTGTTATCCCATTCCCGTTATAGCTCCACGTAGGAAAATAATTACGGTTAATGAAAATAGCCGGCTCATAAAATGCACACGAGTTTTTCATATGCGTGGGTGCCTGTTCCGTATTAGGCTAATAAGCGGATCGTGCTCAAAAAGTACAGCCGAGGTAAATTTAGCTGTAGGAAACAGATATAGCAGCTCAATTTGGCATAATTTGGTAAACTGGTCGATTAGTTTGCTACAATTGCGGAATGCTTTGATTGCAGGACGGGAATCATTAATATTTATCGGGATGGGGATTATCCTAGTTCATTAAAAATTGATGCCTCCATATGTGTTTCAACCTATGAATTTTTTTCATGGCTGTCTTAAATAATATCGTTTTATACGGATTTCGATGATTTTAGTTCGGTGCCGTATTCAACTCTACCACAGAGACTGCTAGATAGCACTAACCATTGTGTTAGGGTTTTTCACAAACTTTTCAACTCAGTTTTTAAAACAAACTAACGCAAGGCAGCTTGAAACGACTGTCCTTTGTTTTCCCAAGTAGTTATTAACAATATTTCATTGTATGGATAAGAGGTTCCCAACGGGAAATGGTACCATTCCCGGTAGGCGCTAAAGCCTTCCAGTGGGACGATTATGGGCCCAGAGGCAAATCGGGTGATCGTGGCAATGTCGCTTAAACTAGAGCTTATAATACAAATTTGCTAGTTGGGCGGCCTGTACCTATAGTGTAAGTATTAATTAATTCACATTTTTAAACGTTCTGCTTTTGTTGGTGTTGATAACTTACGAAACATTTACAATCAGAATCTTTCAGCGTGAATGCTAGTGTAAGCCAAAATACACTCTCTATTTAGAAACTCTAATAGGGACGCTCCCATCCAAATAATAATTTTCTGTCTGCCTTTGTCGCGACCGATTTTTCTAGATGAATTTAAAACACTAGCCCGCAGCGAGGCAGGATGATATTTATGCATGAAACCCGCCATACTTAAAATATTCAAAATTCGTCTCCGTGCACTGCGCGACGACCCTAATGATCTAAATTGATAAAACGGCAACTTCAAACGTTCGGGAAAATAGGATTACATTGTTTACCTTTTGTCTGAAGAGACAAATACGCAGACGCATATTATAACTTTTCGAAATAAGCGGGTACGGGGCGGCATCGATTCCGTTGGCGGCGCGGCGTTCCTCAAATAAAAGAACAAAAGAATTTTTATGCGATCCGCTGATGGTTGATATGAATTATTGGCGTTGCTTGTATCCGAAAGTATTTTAACCAATAATCTTCTTTTATAGAATTATATTCTAACGGTAAACCACCACTCAAGAATCACGTAACTAAATTACCGAATTGAGTTACGTATTTTCGTAACCCAAGTTAATAATCAGGAACGTCATTATGCTTACCTTAAAACACGATGTGTTTGGAGATCGAGACAAAGTCGATTCTCCGTATTTCAAATAGTTTCTTACCGCCTCCTAATGGATAAGTAATCACTTACCGATCGCTGATTTATAAAACTCACTTACAAATGTCTTAACAAATTCAATAAAGGTGCCAAACCAAAAAACCCTCTTATATAAACAAACTGCGAAACTCATTAGAATACAATGCATTTCACACTTGCGCAGGTGGTGATGGCATCGAGAAATACAGATCAGTACAACTTCTGCATGAACGAGGGTGTTTATGGAATTCGAACACGCGAGAGTGCAGTTTTCCCGCGAAAACCCCTCGCTAAACGGGAGCATATTTTTCTGGAAACCGTCGCCCGGGCGCCAATAAACTAAGATGACCCTGAGTGCAACAGAGCATGAAATCTGTTAAGTAACTCCATCTATATTAAGACGACCATAATTTTAGTTTATGGTAGCATTGAAATAGATTGGATCCATTCAAGTGATACGCGGAGTTAAGAGTCTTTTCTTGGCAGCGGGCTCGCAAAAAACAATAGAAGACGCTCGCCAAGACGAATGAAAGTATCCGAACCATTGGTTTTTATCTCTATTCATGAATCGGATCCAGAAGTCTGCCTGCGCCCTCCCCAATCCCGGCTTTATCTGGGATACAACTTATGCATGTCGTCTATTGTTTTAAAACTTGCTAAAGCACACTTTGTTTAGCATTCAGCGAAGTTTATATATTTATTTCAGTTTCAATGAGAAGTTCGTCGTTCGGTTCTGCGCTATAATTGCTCCGCAGCTTCTTCAAACAACAAGTATTGTCTTACCGTTCCAACTTTTCCTGAGGTGTTAAATTACAGTGGAGTTTCTTTAAATTAATAATTTAATTTTCTACTCTGATGACTACTCCCCCGAATCGCTTGATTAAAGTTGTGTATGCGTTCGCATCTTCAATTAGCCCGCTACTGTTACGGTTTGTTTTGTGATCATAATTAGTAACTGCAGAATTACCTATTCAGTTCCTTCAGCATACTTAATCAATGGAGAAATATTGTTTACCAGTTTAATGTTACTGATTATTTAAATTTGTACCATGATGTTCAATATTTGGGCCATTAATATTTTGAGCTTTGCTTATAGTAGTGTTGAGGGTATGTAATTTAGTTGAGGCAATCACTACACGAGCTACGTGCAATATGAAAATTTTGCAGAAGGCCCCTCTTTGGGTAGTACCGCTTTTACCGGCAAAAACTCGTGGGAGGGGGAGTGGTGGGAGGCGTTTTGATGCGGGAACGGCGCGTGTGTGGGGCGCGCGCGCGAAATGTTTTTTTTTGCGAAGAACCCCAATTATTTTTCTAAAATAAAAGTAGTCTTTAGTTACTCTTTATAACATCTGCTATCTACCAGTGAGAGTCCCGTTAAAATCGGTCCAACAGTGGCGTATATTACACGGAAAAACAGACAGGCAGATAAATAGAGATTTTATTGTAGTCTTTACGCTCGATCATATTTCTTTATGGTACCTATATTTCCAAATACAATAATTAGGTGAGCGTTACAGATCTACATCCAAGCCACCCGCATTCAAATCCTGCGAAAATCACGTTTTAGTTAACTGCTTCTGTTTGGAGAACCGTTGGCCGTGTACACGTATTTTTATTTCAGTAACGTAACAATCTAAAAATATTCTTCGGAAACAAACTGATCCTCCTGCTGACACCTGATGGTCACTCGTCGCGTGTGACAAAAGTAATTTCGTTAGAGCAAGGGAAGTCTAATTGTTGTCCATCTTAAAGGATTAAGTAATATAATATTAGCCACCATTAAGACAAATTCCATCTGCTTGACTTCAAGAAAGCGATCGACGATTATGAAGTTATATTTTTGCCAGTTGAGTGTGGTGTTCGGACCGATCTGTAATTAACTTCGATAATCCCATAGAATCATGGAAGGTTTAATGTTTACCATCAGGCACGAGTTCCGTCCTGCCGCATCCCACGGGACTTCGAGTGACAGCCAGGCCTCGTGTTTTTACTTGCGATTTATTGTCTATAAAATATTTACGCGGTGTTGTCCTGCAGTGGCTGTGGGGAATAATGGAAGGGTCAGAAACATCAGTGGTTTGGCCACATGGTATAGCAATAACTTCTGTAATCACGTAATATCAAACAAACTTTGCGTTTATCAATATACTAAAAATGAATGGAAAAAAATGATTCCCGATTTAAATTATGCTTTTTGTTAGTTAAAGGAATAACAATAAAAAATTTCAAGTCAATTAAACTCGGTAGATGTGAGATTGTATTAGTCGATAGCTGAATATATGAGGGGATGGGGAAGAATAAGATGTTACAAATAGGAAATAGGTAGATAGAAAAAATATTGCTCCGCATTCATCTAATAAGAGTAAAGTAAAGCCATCTGGTTTTCTTTGTAATCCGTATATTGCAGGCATCATGGAAAGAATAAATTGTATACGTAAGATTATATAGAGGACTAGAGAACTAGAGTACATTGCGAAAAAATATATCATAAACAGAACGCAAGAAGTGCTGACAAATTTTGCATGTACCACCTCATTCGTTGTCTGCCACGTGATAGATTTTTTAAATGAAGACAGTGTACTGTGTAGTAGTATTAACATATTAGTTATCTCATATGAGAGACGTATGTTTTTTTTAAGAAATTTATCTTTCTTCATTTACCGTGTAAAATTTATGTGCCATCAGAGTGCGATCATTCTGATACTCTTTTATATCATGTCGACAATCATGTGCCTCGAGTATCTGAAATAGAAGAAAATATATGAGACTGTTACCATACGCCTTCACTTTAATTATGCGACAGCGCTGAAGCACCAAATATAGAATTTAATTATCTTGAAATATATTAATTTCCTTTCAGTGGATCCGCAGTAATGGAAAATATTTGTGGAATAGAGAAATTCGAAATGAAATTATTAAATTTCTTCAAGCAAGTGGAGTAACCACAATGGAGACCACTCCACCAAGATATGATTATAATACAGACTACTCAAGTCTCAATATGACGGTTTGAATATTTTATTCGTCTTACCGCACAACAGGAGAATATTAACATTCTCTAATCTTTCTGTAAAATTAATTCCCTTTGAAAATGCATCTCTTGTACATTTCAGATAACTCGGGATGCCTTTGCGCGTTCCCCGAAATGGAATGGCGAAATGGAATATCAAACGGGGAGATTTCCATCGTGTAAAAGTTGACAAGCGGACTCTGTAAATGTTGCAATAGGACTCGCCGTAAAATTTTATAACTAGATTCGCCTCGGAAAGGTATTAAACCGAAAGGC
>CAXKVY010011595.1:0-31583 GCA_964058915.1 Tetropium fuscum
AATGTATTTGTGAAGTAATTATATTGTGGAATTTTGCACTGATTGGACTTCTTCATTGCTTTTATATTCTATGAATGAAACAATAGGCTTATGGAAGCTAAAATATGCTATAAATACTTCAGATATAAGTTTATTTAAATATCTAAAAAAGTATCTCTCTCGCTTAGTCAACGAGTGGACTTTACCCGACTGAGCGTTACATAGACGAACGTGACGGCTCAGTCTCATTCAATACCCACAAATTCTCTCTACTGTCTTGCTCTGCCGACTGATCCTCTGTCACTTAGACAACTCGAGCCGACTTTACCACAAAAAAAGTGCTGAGCTGAGCTGAAGAAGTTTTCACTTCAAAAAAACAAGTGCGGTACTGGCAACGTCTGAACCCGGACCATTCGACCGTGGATCGAGTAATTTTTCGCTGCGCTAAATAAATGGCTAGTGGATTCTGACTGGTGATATTGTTGCATGCCGCTGGCGGATGATATTTTCACAAGTGCATAGAAAATTTACCAGCGGGAACGGTTCTACAAGCGCCGAAGCATTGTTAGAAGATTGCAAAAAATATCGAGAACCGAAGGACAATATTATATAAGCCAGTGCCGGCGGCAAAAAGTTTTTTAATATAATATCCGGTACGCCCATAGTTCTAATCGAGATTTACGAGAATATACTTTAAAAGTTATAAATAGTGTTATAAATAATAATAGTAAAGTTATAAATAGTAGTTGTTAATTAATGTTAATCACTACTTACGTGTAGTCATTGTTAATCAATAAGTTAATACAGTACTGTTAAATTACCGAAATTAGTAGTAGTGTTAAATTTATTAGTTCCACGGCGAGCAGTATTGTTTGTGGACAGGGTGCATACATCTAAAAATATATCAAATACTTACACTTTTGTTTGTCCGTCTCACCAATATTTTGTGATCGATTTTTATCCATTTACCCAAAAGCCATTTTTCTGTCAAATTTTACACTCTATGACCATTAGAGAGATGGACGGACGGACATTTTTCCCAAAAATGTTGCTCAAATTTTGTCGATTTTAGATTTTTAAAAGTATAATAATACGGTATCAGCAAATCTCTTATTGTTGTGGTTGCGTATAGGACAGCAGGATTAGTCTCGTAAATGCATGTTTGTAGCAAATGTTTTTACAAGAAGTTTTATAGGAAATTTGATTATCTCTCATCTCTTTCTTATAAATAATTCTCGTAAGCCTAACGGTTTTAGAGTTATCAACTGATACTTAAATTTTAGTTTAGCGAACTACTGGCGCTACTAGAAAATGGCAGAAAAGATCCGCAGCTGGCCATCATCGCTTTTCTTATTACACATACCCCCAGATACACAGACCGATATTACTCTTTACCCTTATAGTGGGCTACATAGCGCAATGCATTACAATGTAGTTGCGGTACTTGGTGCTGAAGTTTTACAATAATGTTATTTTTAATTTGGGAAACGTCCTCCACTATTGAGAAACTGAAAGATAAAGTTTCCTTCTGAAACATTTAATCGACGTATTGTATAAACATTAAAGATATACAATAAACGAAATTAGAATCCTGCCTAAGGGTATTCGTGGATCAACAACCCGTAACGAATTTGTTCTTCCTTTTATGAAAACATCCTTTGACCGAAAAATAAATAGAATGCTAATCTGGTTAATGAGCAGTAACTAATGATGATTTCCACCAAATCTGTCATTACACTGTTCCATATCTTTAGCAACGTTTTATTGTCTAATGGTTGTGAGTTAATGTTATCTATGTACAGTATCAAAATGTAACATTGTTAGGGGAAGTATATTGTTTTTCATTGAATAACTGATTGATATTCGGTAATGCCATTGTTCCAGTTGGCTAACCTTGCAGAAGTTGCTATATTTATTTATCCTCTATACTCTTGGTTCCAAAATGTATTACGGCAAATATATATTTTAAAATATGATGTGAAAATAGAATTATATGAAAGGTTCTCATATTGTTATATGATTTGATTATATTATATGATGATATGATATATTATTTAAACATAGTTCCACACTTTTTGTCTGTAATAGCTAGTTCAGTAACGGGTATGCGAGTTACCGCATTTAAGTAGTGGACGTTCCTGCTGATCCAGCGCTATCCCACCGTCGGGCCGGCGCCGCCGTAATAGATAACTAGCCGACTCAGTCACTCAGTTATTTATGCCGAAAAAATTTCGCCGGTGCGTTAACCGCCATCTTGAACATCTCAACACAAATGGACTTAAGTTGTTGCACTTTGATTCTCTACAGCTTTTGTCCTTACCGTTTTTATCATGCGATCAATATTTTTCGAATTAAGTAGGAAAATTGGTAAAGTTCAAGTATCGATTATCTCGTTTATTATAAACTTTAGGGCATAAATCTAAAGGAACAAAGTTGTATATATTTATATTTCCTACAATTTTGGTCCACGACTTTTCCTCTAGAACCAATATCGTTGCCCACCTGCCGGTGACGTAAGGCTTTCCATAGGCGTAGAACCCTTAATATTGGTTCCAGGAAAAAGGCGTAGAGATCAAAATTGTAGGAAATTTAAGTCTAACTTTGTGGATGTACATTTATGTAATAAAGATAATAATAAATGCCATAATTTTATAATTACACTTAGCCACTTTTTTCTTTTAATTCGAAAAATATCGGTCGGACGATAAAAATTGTAAGTTCAAAAGTTATAAGGAATAAAACAAAAGCATTTTTGTTGATAAGTTGAAAATGGCCGAGATTCGTCGTAAAATTCAAGATATTTATAAGAAATTCAAGATAAGATTTCAAGGCGGCTAACGCACCTACGAAATTTGGTGGATTTTTTGACTTCTCGTGACCCCAGTTTCAGTTTTAAGTTGAATTTTTATTGTAAACACGTACCTTCGGTATTATAATAAATACCGTTTGGAACTCATTGATAACTTTTGTGTTTTGCTTGCAAAATTTTAAATCACTTTTTAAAATGGTAAACCGCTCGCCCTACTCAAAAATTTCCCCCGACATAACATTTGGACTTAACATTTAGGGCCGGTTTCGCAATGCTAGGTTTAGGTGATTTAACCAACAGCTGCGATTGGGAAACGCCGCCTAGTCAAACCAATTGACTAAAAAACCGGAAAACCCATGTTAAATCCCATTTAAAAATCAACCTGCGCGGGGAACGGTGTTTTTTTTCTACTTTTTATTGTTTCATAATTATATCCAATTTAGTGGGAGCACTGAAAAAAAATCGGGACTATATATATATATATATATATATATATATATATATATATATATATATATATATATATATATATATATATATATATATATATATATATATATATTAGCTCCGAAATTCTTTGCTATTCATATTTGTTTTGTGAAAAGTAATCTTGGGTTTGTAGCATTTCATTACATTGAGAAATAAGCAAATAGACGAATAAGAGGAAATATATACTTACCAGTGCTATATCTGGACATACATATGGAAATGAACCACTATACATATATTCACAATATATATATCTATATCACAATATATATATAAAGGGTCCGCCAATAAGCGCGCTCGATCTTTAAAATGAAATAAAGCAAGTTGTGTGAGAGGTATAAATGAAATTTATTTTTTGTTTGAAAGAGTATTCGAAGGCATTATGTATGGAAAATAATATCGGTCAAATGTCCACCTCGGCTTCGCTGGTGGCGCGCATACGAGAAGTCCAATTTTCAATGACTCTGGCGCACAAATCGGGCTGTATTTCATCGATGGCGTGGCGTATGTTGACTTTGAGGGCATCAGTGTTTTGTGGTTGGTTTGCGTAGACCTGTGATTTAAGAAAACCCCACAAGAAATAGTCTAGTGGGGTTAAATCGCACGATCTCGGTGGCCAGTTGATGTCGCCTCCGCGCGAGATAACCATTCCTCCGAAGCGCTCGTGCAGAAGATCCATGTGGCGCGCGCTGTGTGGCTCGTAGCGCCGTCCTGCTGAAACCACATATCCTCGACATCCATATTGTCGATTTCATGCCAGAAAAAGTTCGTTATCATGGATCTGTATCGTTCGCCGTTTACCGTGATGGACACACCATCGTCGTTCTCGAAGAAATACGGCCCGATGATGCCTCCGGCCCAAAATCCACACCAAACAGTTACCTTTGCTGGGTGCATTGCGACCTGGTGGACCTCCTGTGGATTGTTCTCGGCCCAATAACGGCAATTCTGCTTCTTGACATTCCCATTTAACCAAAAATGTGCCTCATCGCTGAAGATGATTTTGCGACCAAAATCGGGGTCGACTTCCAACTGCTCTAAAGCCCAATCAGCGAAGATACGGCGCTGTCTATGGTCGTTTATTTTGAGCTCTTGTGTCAGCTGGATCTTGTACGGATGCATGCCCAAATCCAGATGCAAGATTCGGCGAAGTGATGTTTCCGAAAGGCGGAGTTCCTGTGCGCGACGTGAAATTGACTGTCGCGGATTTTCACGCACACTATCGCGCACAGCGGCGACATTCTGGGCAGATCGGACGTTTCGACGACGCGACGGTGTTGGCTGATTGTTCACCGAACCGGTTGCCTCGAATTTGTTAATCAAACGACGGATAGTCGACTCAGCAGGACGATCAATTGCACCGTAAAATTGGCGGAGCGCGCGGAACGTTGCTCGAACCGATGAATGATTTTCGTAATAAGTTTTAACGATTTGTACATGTTGCTCGCGGCTGAATTGGTTCATGGTGATTTGTGAAGATACACTGAATAATAACAACTACGTTTGCCAACTCTACCACAAACAACATGGCCGCCATGAGCTGTCAAAGATTGAGCGTCCCTATTGGCGGACCCTTTATATATATATATATATATATATATATATATATATATATATATATATATATATATATATATATATATATATATATATATATCTGGCTGAACAACAGGGTAACAACGCGAATGGCCTTAAAATGCAATTACAGTAAATGTAGAACACGCAACAATGTCGGAGGTGCAGAGTTTCCTCATCAACCAGCTAAATGGAAAATTATGTTCCAACCTGTTAATTACATTTTCCTACTATCTACTCTTAATTGCAAATGATAATCAAATTCAGCAGATGCATGAAACCATCGCCAAGACATCAATCAAGACTGGAAATTGGGTTTGGTGAAATGTTCAACAATGTGACGACCGGTGACCCCAAAACCTCTTAATAAGCACGTGTCCTCCATAATGACGATTTGCTTCCATCATAAATTATGTTGTTAGGTGAGTTTCAACTTTGACATGGATCGTATTACATTACACTGTTCCATGACTATGAGATCCGAGATGTGTTAGCAACGTACCAACCTTATAATAACTAATGTATTTAACTTAATACATAATGAAATAATTTGCTAACAGTATAACGATATCCACCTGTAGTCAATGGGCTAATAGAGTAAAATATATATTCACATTAGTTTCTGCAATACATACAACGTCAAAAGTTGATGGGCCCAGTCATAATTTTACCATATTAACAAAACTTGTAATGTAGTAATTATTAATAAAATTAATTTATTAGACAAATATGATAAGATGTAATAAATAATTAAGTATATATTCTTAAATATAATACAAAACTGAATTTGTGTTGCTGTTATCTTTAAAAACGATTTAATACATTCAAAAGTAATATTTCTAATAATATAAAAAACCTCTTAAATCTAAAACTGAAAATTTCCATCATGGTAAATTGAATTATGAAATGAAAACTGTACCATTTGAACTATCTACCTATACCTGAGTGGGCGTCTAGGGTGGCGGCCGTGGATAAAATATTTCGAAAATACTGTTCGCCTGAAAAATATTTTATTTACCCACAAAATTTTGACCTATAATCTCAATAGCATCTAATTTGTATTTCTTCTTTATCGGGGATGTGATTAAGGGATACCATATTGGAGAGGAGTAGGTGAAGATACGCAGATGTACGATTTATAGATTAAGGTTCAGGTTTTGGGGGTGCAGTTTTTTAAAATTGGAAATGCTGTCGAATTCTAACTATCGCTTGCTTTATTATGTTATCGATGTGTATATTAAATCTAAATCTTCTGTCGAGGCATAGGGAGGAATCTTGTTGTGTCCTATTAGATCATGAAAATTACTTAATCCCAAGGTAGAGTTCCAAATAGACTAAAGACCCGTGTTATGTTTGCTTTTAAAATTATATAAGTTATTTTATGTTGAAAATTTTCTTTACTGAGAAATATTGTTGCATTTAAATTTGTTTTAAATATTACTTTATGGAAGAAAAGAGGTTCGCAATTTAATTAGCACATATTGATTCCTGAAAAAATTTATGTATCTGTTCAAAATGATTGGTTAATACTTAATAATATTAATAGAAAACCTCAATTAACCTACGACACCTACTATATCTTAATTAATATATACTATATACTTTATTGTGTAACATTACTTAATTACATTACATTAACTACATTACATTATCATATTATCTAACTTAAAATATATAATATGAAAATATATGAATAAATAAAACAGTATTTTAACAAAATTAGAGAATGGTTATAAGAGAGATTAAAATTTGTTTGTTACCTTTATTTTTAAGTTAATCCTTTGTAAACAGACCCGAAACATCGTCTATTTGGATTGAAAGTGCCCTTGGGTCCACCAATTCGGCGATTTCAGCAACTCAGCTGATGGAAATTTCGTTCTGTTTGTTCGTACTTACTCTGGCGTGTTTGTCTTTTTTTTCTCAGTTAATCCTTACGTGGATATGATGAAAGACATACATATAAGACTAATAGATCTCCAGGGTGCCCTATGGAGATCTATTTGCTGCTAGGATCTTGTTATTATCACTAAAATCCCTTAATTTCTACCATACAATATACTCTACACTTATTTCTACTTTAGTATGCAAACTTTAACAATAAATATTATTTTTACTACTTAATTATTTAGATTTCTTTTAGAAAAGCTCTATACGAGGCTACTGAGTCTAGTGCCTAATACGTACTCTTTCATTATTATCCATTACTAAGGAAGTCCCTTCACATAAACAAAACGAACTTCCTTAGTTTCGTATACATATCCTGTAATAGTTGATATCTGTCAACTAATTACGTGTCACCATACTTATGCTTTTTATTATTACGTTGGAATGATTTTTACAACACTTTACATGGTTATTCAATAATATTTGCAAAATAACATCTACTTCACTACCATTTTGTATGTACGATTTGTTTTCTTGATTTATACTTTGACATTTATACTTGAATTTAAACTCATCACTATCACTTTCAGTGACGTTTGTGACATTAGTTTCGACGGAACTGAAATTCACGGAAAGCACAAACCTATTCGACTATGTATATTTGTTCTATTTGAACATATTACACTAAACAACTATTATTAAACAATTATTCAAACAACTACTTTACCTAGATATATGCTATAAAATATTGCATTACATATACTATAGAATTCTAAAGCATTTAAAGAGGGAGTGATACAGAAATTGCTTGCTTGCTGTCAAAACTAAAATCATTTGTTGGATCTTATGTATTAATTGTTAATTCGAAATTTCGAAAAAAAATCCAATTTTCACCCTGGAATATATTTATTAGCTTTTGAGTTCTTTGCTATTCATATTTATTCCGTCAAAACCAATGTCACAAAATGTCACTGAAAGTGCTGAAGTATTATTTTTTTAAATTCAAGTATAAATGGGTAATAAAACAAATCGTACATCACTCTGAAGATCCTCAATGAAGGTGAAATAACTTGTACAACTTCTAAGTGGTTCGTTTCCGTATATATGTCCAGATATGCAACTGGTAAGTGTGTCTTCCTGTTATTCATCTATGTAATGAATTGCTACAACACCAAGATTTATTTTCGCAAAACAATATATATATATATATATATATATATATATATATATATATATATATATATATATATATATATATATATATATATATATATATATATATATATATATATATATATATATATATATATATATATATATATATATACAGTGAGCTCGTAAAGTTTGGAATAAATTCAATTAATCGTTATTGAAGGATTTTAACAGGAAATCCTCGGACACGTCAACCTCATTTTATAAAATGTCACTTTTTTCAGCCATCGATTTTTTTTTGTTTTGTTCGTTTTTGAGCTATGACGTCATCGACAATTTTTTTTAAATGACAACCCATATTTTTTTTCACGGATTTCGATAGAGCACATTTTTCTGAGTGCGAATATGTCAAAAACATAGTACCTTTAACATTAAAGTTTTCGAGATATTCGGTTGCAAAGTTTATAAAATGTACCATGGCACCATGCATAAGCTATCGGGCGGGTCAAGATTTTTAATAGCTTATTGATTCTAATAGCTTATAGCTTATTACATTTTAAAAGATTAAGGAGTAATATTATTTATTTTGGTAGCTTATCGAACATTTTGAAAGATTTGGGAGTAATCTGTTTAATTTTTTAACAACAATTTAAACAAATAAAAAAATATTTTAACAAATAAATGATAAATAATTAAAGTAAAAAATAAAATCAGAGTAAATTTTCAAAGTGACCTCCATTCACTTCCTGGCAATATCCCATCCGCCACTGAAACTCCTGCAGAACCTTACCAACAGTATCGGGTTGAATGGTTCGAATTTCATTGCGAATTCTGTCCTTTAATTCTTCGATGATATTTGGTCTATTGAAATAGACTTTGCTCTTTAAATAGCCCCATAAAAAGTAGTCTAGGGGAGTGAGATCTGGAGATCTAGGGGGCCATTCGATAGTTCCCCTGCGACCAATCCAATGGTTAGGAAATACATGGTTTAAATAATCGCGAACGATCACTGCAAAATGGGGTGGTGCACCGTCTTGTTGGTACCATATCGTGTGATGGGGCAGATCTGGATCTACGTCATTTGGGTAAAGTACCGCAAGTGCAGGGACTAAGTCGTCTCTTAAAAATTCTAAATATATTTCACCTGTTAATACGCCTTCAAAGAAAAATGGGCCCAAAATACGATTACCTACAATACCAGCCCAAACGTTAACTTTTTGTGGAAACTGACTACGAGTTTCCATTTTCCAGTGTGGATTTTCAGGAGACCAATATCTACAGTTTTGCCGGTTAACTGTGCCGTCGAGATAAAAGGTAGCCTCATCAGAAAAAACAATATTGCGTAAAAATCCGTCGTCATCAATCAGGCGTTGCAACATGGTTTGGCAAAACTGTAACCTACGGTCAGGATCATCTTCGTTTAACTCTTGGACCAAAACCACTTTATACGGATGCCATTTGTTCAATTTCAAATATTTCAAGACGGAGCTTTGAACTATTCCGTTGTTTGCCGCCACTTGGCGGGTGGGTAAATGAGGATTTTCTTGAAGCTCTAGTAGAACATTCAATTTAACATCTTGTGGCACTGGTGGACGACCCGTTCTAGGGCGATCTCTCGTATGACCCACTTCTAAAAACTTTTGTTCTATTTTGCTAACGGTGGACTGTGTAATTGGTTCTCTGTTTGGATATTTGTTGTTAAATAAACGGCAAACTTCTACTTGTGTGCGAGCTCTGTCCCCGTAACCGATCATCATCAAAATTTCGATTCTTTCCCTTTCACTCAAACGACGGACCATTTTTAAATAAAATGAATTATGATGGAATAATGATTAATCAACTTACTTAATGATATTATTCAACTGATTAAAACACAAACTTGCGAGGAAAAACTTCAAAATTTGACAACTGTCAAGACTGTTGTTTTTCCTGCGCTTTCTTGATAAATGATTAGCATTTGGTCATCGCTTGTATAATTCATTCTTAAAACTTTGCAACCGAATATCTCGAACACTTTAATGTTAAAGGTACTATGTTTTTGACATATTCGCACTCAGAAAAATGTGCTCTATCGAAATCCGTGAAAAAAAATATGGGTTGTCATTTAAAAAAATTGTCGATGACGTCATAGCTCAAAAACGAACAAAACAAAAAAAAATCGATGGCTGAAAAAAGTGGCATTTTATAAAATAAAGTTGACGTGTCCGAGGATTTCCTGTGAAAATCCTTCAATAACGATTAATTGAATTTATTCCAAACTTTACGAGCTCACTGTATATATATATATATATATATATATATATATATATATATATATATATATATATATATATATATATATATATATATATATATATATATATATATATATATATATATATATATATATATATATATATATATATATATATATATATAATATCTCGTTACCAAAATAGGTTATTACTAGTTAACACAACTGTTAGACAAGAAAATCTCATTTTATTAAACGATATAATTTACATAGCAGCGAATTGTGACACCAAATTGCTTTAATGGATGTTTTGTTACCGGAAATAGGACACTCTCAGCGGGAAGTATTTATATCACGTCAATAATTACCGCCAACAGTGGCCGGTTACATTATTTCATTTATGATGCCCACAGACCCACAGAGCGGCGGCTGGTTATCTTTAATAGAGTGTTTGCCGTTTAATCGAATCAGGTTTGGCGTTAGTAATCCTGGAATGGCGGATTTAACGCATGGCTTATTCCTTTAATCATTTCAGCTTTTGTAATATCAAGAGATTTCAGAAATTTATCTTATATATTAATTATTAATGCAGGCGTAAAAAGGTTTGAGTCGAAATGAAGGCTTTTGAGGAAATAGGAAACTGGGGACATATTAGTTTAAATGCTGGAGGGCTGGATATGTCGGAAATAAAGCACATGTGTAAGTGAACATTGTGTTCAAGAATAATGGTGCGATATACATCAAAGTCATCATGCTGTTTTCATTCGCCGGAATGTAAAGAGCTGAAATATTGCAAATAATCGCCGTAAAGTGAATAACGCGACAATTCATATTCATAACTTTCTTCGTTCAATGATTGACTTCTACAAGTACAGTATAAGCAGTGGAACTTTGAGAGCTGCGGATTTTTCAAAATAGAATTGTTGTGAACACAGTGTCTTTTAACTGTAACTCAAAAACTATACATTTTTGGTATATACACATAATACGATTTTTTGTAGAGAAACAAATTTACTTTCGAAATGGTAAATTATAAAGTCTACAAACTTTTTCTTCAAAATAAATAAACAGAAATCAATTAAAAAAAAATATTTTTTTAGTTTTTTGTTTAGTTTGGTAAGACATATTTTTGACTTAATAATTTCCTATTTCGCTAGGAAATTTTATTCTCTACAAAAATCGTATGATGTATTATATACAAATCATACGATTTTATACTACTAAAAATGCATATTTCTAGAGTTACAAATTTATTAAAAGACTTAAAAGTAGACAAATTTACTGCATTCTCAATTGAAGCCTAAATTTAATAGTATTTGTTGCATTTATCATTTTTTAGGTACAATTGAGCATTGTGATACATTACAAAATATTTTTAACAAAAAACAAAGCCGACTTCTATTCTAAATCTATCTTCTATCTAATCTTCTAAAAAACTGCACTGAAAAGTAAAAAATAATTACGTTATTCATTCTTACTTAGAATACAATCAATATATTAGGCAAATAATAAAGAATTATTGTTATTTTTGGAGTCGGTGCCAGCCAAGGTGTACAAACGTATAACGAAGTAACGAGAATTAAAAGAATCCTATCATATTTTACAGCAGGAAAATTTATGATACGAATTGTATTAAAAATATGCCGTTTTTTTTAAATTTATGTAAAAAAGTACATGTCTGGTTTTTATACTCAAACGTGAATTTGTCAGGTTTTGATACTGACTACTATGGAATTGTCGGCTACTGAAAATAAATTATATTATATTTAGTATTATGTTTAGTTAATTAAAGACACGCAGTGTGTTATCATGTGATTAAATGGCGCCTCGTAATTGGCTAGTTGATTTGTCATGTTATAATTACAAGGCCCGTATTAAATGCACATCTTAAATGCATATTTTAAATAGATTTAAAAGGTTCTGATTACAGACCACGAGTTCCAATAATAGAGAAGCAATATACGATTTGCGAAGTACAATTGTCTCAATTTTGGTAAGAAGTGGATTTGTCAGGTTTGAATAACGGAAATTTTAAATTTGAAATATAACAGTGGCGGCTCGTCAGGTGATGCGGGTGAAGCGCCGCTTCACCTACAATTTTCAACTTAAAAACAAAACTAGGTCTTTTTAAATTAATAAAAATTTCTATTTTACATTTCTATTTTATATAAAAACATTTCTATTTTATATAAAAACAACCTATATATAAAACATATATAAAAACATATAATTTACCTAATTTCTTATAAAATTAATCATCAAGATTAATGCCATACTTATAAAAGAATAATAACTAAAAACTAAAACCATTGCAAAACGTAGTTGGCTGAACACCTTTTCATAAGAATGGGAGCGCCGAGAGCCGAGAGGCGATCATCAACAGGCCTGCTGGAAGCGCTATCAGCGGGTTCCATAATCGCGCTGCAATTAACAAATCTGTTTACGACGGTCGCTATGACAACGGGCCAAGCGGGCACGGTAGATACGTGAACTAATTATAGAATGGCGTGGCCCGGCAATACCGCTGCGGAAGCTTACGTGCTAATACGTACGCATGAATAAATTAAATTCAGTTTTCGTTCGGACGTTCGGACGTTTGAGGAGTATTCAAAAGACTTTTCAATTGAATCATTAAATAATTAAAAAACTTTTTTTCCTACCATATTTTCTGATTTATCAAGGCTAAAAAATAAACTAAGCTTCATTTATAATGATCAAAATTACCGCAATATTCAGTTGGATCAAATGTTAGAAATGTTATACGAAAATAGAGATATTTTTAAGGAAGCTTCAAGATTGTTTGGTCTCATTGTGACAATTCCCTCTACCAGCGTATCAGTTGAACGTAGCTTCTATTGCTTAAAAAGAATCAAAACATATCTACGAAACTCAATGACAGAAAACAGGCTTACTAACTTAGCAAAAATTTCTATTGAAAAAGGACTTTTAAATGAACTTATAAGTGTGGAACCATTTTATGACGATATCATCGATAAATTTGCATCTTTAAAAGATCGAAGAATAGACCTTGTATTTAAAAAGTAGATACATTGTTATGTGCAACCAAAAGTCTCACGAGTCAAGTGCGGGTAAGTTAGCCTTTCTATTGTGTTTTTGTTGTTGTTATTCTCGGCAAATTAGGGTTTGGCATCCAAAAAAAATTCGCCTGCGGCGCTATCCTGTAGCGCTTCTAATCGCTCCGCTTCACCCACTATTAAGACCACGAGCCGCCACTGAAATATAAGAAGGTACTTGTATGTACACAAGCGTTGTCTTTAGGAACGTCGTAAGTACAACATTATATAGTCATTATATTCTAAATATTTGCATCTGTCGCGTATAATAGTCAACAATATAGTCATCATTCCTTAAGGCTATCGCTGTATTAATTATACATATTCCCCTACCAGCTACAAATATCTTCCAGTATGCTCTACATTTTCGGGTTCATAGGAATCGACATAATAGTAAAATCAATTTCTCATTAGCCTGTGTATAATTTCTTATCCACATTTTGAATCCAGTAATAAAAGATCCAATTACCGCCGGAGATTAATGAAGCGTGAAATGCGTCAATTGCATTACCAACTGATTCAGCCCAGCCGCCAATATCCGTGTCAAGGAGACATTACGGTGAACAAGAGGCGCTTCTGCGGCCTTCAGCATTTCAAACGACTAATGCGGCTGGAAGGGTTTGATTGGGTAAAATGTCCAAGATACTGGGGTAATATTGTCTCATTTAATTATGTGAAAGACACCTGCTGAAAACTTGCTTTGCACTAGTCCTTATTTATTTATTTATTTACACACGCAGTCCAAGAGAATGAATTATTAACATTCCAATTGTAGAAATGTACTGAAATGAATCATTTAGAACTTGCACAAAGCTTTTCTGGAAGTTTTTCAGAATGATGTACGTATTAAATACATAAATCGTACATCATTCTGAGGATCTTCAAGTTCATTCAGTTTTAATTATAATTTATAAATACTGAGTATTCATGTTTAATATCCCTTTAATCATTCATTGCTACTATCCCAAGTTTATTTCTAACATCCGTCAACTCCGTCAAAAACAAATGTCATAAAATGTCACTGCAAGTGCAAGAGAAAGATAACGACAAAATAAGACAAACAAAATATAATTTACTACAACAAATCAAACAAGTAATACTTCAGCTAAAAGACCTACCCAGTTACATACACTTCAAATTATCACAATCATGAATATCACAATCAGAAGCGATACGATTAAACAGTTCATACATCAGAGATATTGAGGAATTTCTTAAAATATTTGATGTAGGAGCAACACAGTAAAATAAGGTTTGCTGTCTAGCATGTTGACGTATCAGAATATTCATTTTATTTAAAAGATCGGGGCAATCAAGCTTTCCATCCAAGATATTAAATAAGAATCTAACTAGCATGATACTGCATCTGGAGTGAGTCAAATTTAATTCTCGTAAGTAAATTATTCTGGTCCAGACCTCTAAGAGGGAAAGATCCATCTGGCAAAAAGATCAAAAACTTTAAGAACTTTTTTTGGATCGATTCTGAATGTTGACAATGAACGTGTTAAATCGGATACCATATAATGGACCCGTTATAATGGACCCTTACGATTAATTTGGAGAGTCTAAATCACCTACATATAATATATTAACATCATCCCTCAGACATGCTAAGGAATCCATAGCATCAAAAATAAATCAAAGTCTTGCATTGAGGTATGCGGTGGTATATATAAAACAAATAATAATAATTTGCGATTATTGCAGTTTACAATTTTTACACCAACCACATCAATATCAGGAACTACATCAGCCATGTGGGTTAAGTCGATTTGCGGACAATTAAAGCTATCTTTCAAAGCAATGAGGACACCACCGCCCCTTGACAAACCTGTAGACATCATGCATCTATCTTTTAGGAAAACAATGTAGTTAATAGGAAATAATTTGCCACTACTAATGTCCGGAGTTAACCACGTTTCAAGTATTTCAATAATGTTAAAATCATTTTCAGCTACACTATTGTAAAATTAATAACTTGGATCGCAAACCGCGTACATTTTGGTAAAACAACGTAATATACCTACCTCTCTCATTCTAACCACAATGGTCGAATAAAGTGAAAAGGAATATTATTAACGAAACATTATATACACACATTTTTCTAATTCCATCCAGAATTCCATTTCTCTTGCCGTATAAAAGAACATTACAACATAAATAATATATTGAAATGCTCTACAAAGGCCCCCAGATAAACTATACAGCGACAGCTGCTAAGTGATGAATAATACTGTTAACAGCGTCTGTCTACATATAAAATGTAATTTGTCTTCCTTTGTAAAGCTAAATATTTTATGGTATATAATAAATCAAAACGCATATACTTTCACGCAGGTATTATCCTATATTACCTATTATAGAAGTAGTCAAAATAGTAGATAATGCAGAACAAACACAAATAGTTTAGCTTAACTAACGTGTAATTGAAATAGTTAAAATATATTTGATATCATTTTAATTGTTAATATCGTCTAACAGAAGGATATCTAGAATATCTTGTGGGTAGAGCCAATACAGGAAAAGGTTAATAGTTACTATGAAAGAAGGAAACACTTACAATGGAAGTGAACAAAGTGGAAATAGAATAAGGTGAAACGGAGGCATAACAACATAATGAGTGATAATTAACAAAATCTAATAACCTTTAAAATTATAAAGTAAGGCTTAGCTACTGCTTAGGATCACAGGCCTCGTCCATAATATGCATTTAAATATAGGTAATTTGGCTTTAAATAAATGGATACCGTTAGTCCTCAATGTTTATCTGAGGAAAAACGGTATGAACAATTAAGAAAGAAAACTACAGTTAATCTCGGCGCGTTCGCCATTTTATAGAATCCTGGCATTATTTTGCTCGAGTGAAAATATCTAGTCAATTTTCATGGGAGGGGTATAGAAACCGAATTGGAACTTAATGAAGGCGCATTTAACAAAATCCTTACTTATTGTCAGAAAATAAATGTCCTTATTTTCCAGCAGATTTAATAAAAGGCGTAAAAAAATTGACTGTCGACGCTTCTATTCATGCTTGGTTCGTGTAAACTTTTCCACCATTTTGCGAACGGGATATCGCAGTTTTGTTTTTTCTTATGAACTCTTATTAACCCAAGTTTATGGCAATAACCTTTAAGTCTGATAAAACCCTTCCCTGTTTCAACAGAATCTCGTTTTGGAAGGATATTTTCCTGGTGGTTAAACAATTATGTGCCGCAATTAGAAGACTGTACAGTTTCATTAAAGACCCGGAAAACCAGTACTTGCTTGCTTAACGTAATAGTTATATCAAATGGCCAATTCATAATCGATTTTTGCGAAAAAACTGGCATTCTACCTCAATGCATCTTCAATGGTTTCCCTATTTTGCTGTAGTCGCCTTAAAGCCGAAAAATGTTTAAGGTGTTTTTTAGAAGCCTCGTGTCTTTTGGTACTAGTTACGACTAAATTTCCGTAAGTTTCTTTTGTCGCATTATCCAATAAAATACATTGCCAGCAGTAAAAACTTTCTTCGTATGAACCTCCACATAGCCACTAACAATAAACTATCATACTAAGAAGATTGAAATGTTCGGGAAATGTTTGAAAATGATTGAAATGTTCTTTCCCGTTTTCAGCATCCTTACAATTTGCCGTTATTTTTGCCGTTGGCCCACTATTCAAAATTTGTCGTTTTTTGATTTCATACTTACTTTTTATAACTTAAATGGGCGCCAGTTGAGAACACTTTTATGGTTTGAATAGATATGTAAATTATATTTTTAACACATCTTTCTCATTATAATTATAAATTTCTGTTTTATTTTCGTAAGATTGTTTTGAATCCTTGATGTCTGAGTATTCATTTTCTTGTTTGACTCTGAATATCCTATTTTGTTATATTATTATAGGAGGTAATAATTTGCACATATTATTTTGGAAGCATTTTATTTAACGTAAACTTTGTCAAAGCAAGCCTTTGATAATGGACGTCTAAGAAGGCTGTTGAATATACTTATTTATCTTCAAGAGCTTGTTCTATAACTAAAAAAAAGCAGAATTTATACTGCAAAATTACACCAGAAGTATCGACCGGATCAAAAACAAACGTCAGCGTGAAATCCAACACGAGCATACTATACAACCAGATAGTGAAACCTAAATGGTCCATTAAGCGGGTATTTAAAACATAAATAACTTTACCCTGATACAGTTTACATCATCGTAAACAATGTCATATGAGATTAAGTAAATAAAGGGGCGGTGAGTTACATCATTACTTGGGCAGTAGTTTTCTTTTATCTGCTGTTATTTAACTTGGACTTATGCCAAGTCGTTATCCCTCTCGTGTGGTTACACTTGTTTCAACCTGTAAAAATAAAAGTACGTAGGAATTATATATATACATACATATATATATATATATATATATATATATATATATATATATATATATATATATATATATATATATATATATATATATATATATTTATTTTTTTTTTTTTCTGAAAAGTAATGTTGGGTTTATAGCATTTCATTACACAGAGAAATAAGCAAATAGACGAATAAGAAGGAAGACACACGTACCAGTGCTATATCTGGACATACATACGGAAACGAACCACTTAAAAGTTTTACAAGTTCTTTCACCTTTATTGAGGATCTTCAGAGCAGTGTACGATTTATTTCATTGATCATTTATACTTTAATTTAAAATAGTAATACTCCAACATTGCAGTGACGTTTTATGACATTAGTTTTTGACGGAACTCAAATTCTTAGAATACACAAACCTAATCTACTATTTATATTTGTTCTATTTGAACATATTTTATATAAAAGCATTAGGCATATAGTTATCCAGAAGATGTTAAACTTTAAAATGCATAAAATCTTGTTGAACCTATTATTTTCTTTTATAAACCTTATCTTTTAAATGACCCTAAAATAGATAATCCATCGGAGTCAAGTAAGGTGATCTAGGTGGCCACCGGATGGAACCACTTGTTCCAAGCCATTTTTGACATTTATTTTTAATGTTCAATTTGTATTTCTGTGCTCTATTCTCTGCCTATGTGGAAAGGTTAAACAAAAAGGAATATATTAAAACACTAAAATTGTGCCTTATTGTTTTTCGGTTTGTCCCGCTTTACTTAATGGTTGAAATAATTTAATAATAATAGTAAATAACAATAGAATAAACAATAATTTTTGTTTTAAAATCTATTTTCAAATCGAAAGAGAAAGTTGCATAATACCAACTAATTTTTTATGTTTGAGTAGGTATTTATACCTTTTTTTTCATAAATTAGACCATAGCTAAAATGAGGCCAATGCACGTTAATTTTCAATTATTAGTTCAAGAAAAATATTCCGTCGGCACTTTGGGAACTGGAATTTGAATTAATTATAATTCTTGGGTTCACAAACTTTCATCGTTTAATAATGCAAGGTATTTATTAGCAAAGTTTCATTAAGAAAACTTATCCACACAAGAGAACGTTATTCAGTTTCTGCCTGCTTGTACAAGTTGTTCATGCTTCTAGGTGTAACTTTTATCTAGCTTAAAAGTTTTGGTTTTTTTAAAGATTTATTAAACAATCTTGCATGCTAAATATTTATGGTAAGGGAGGCAAAATCAATGAACTGATAACGCCATATCCCATATCCCAATTAGTTGACGTTAATAGTACGATCTGAATGTTTACAAATAATATAATCCATTTGGTACCATAAGTACCTGCCTTTGGATCCATATTTAATTATGTTTACCGACGACCATAGCTTTTTATATCAACAGGTATAAATTATTTCTAAATATTGAGAAAACAGTTTGCATAAACTTCACTTCTAGGTCTGAGATAGTTAATGAATCATACTTAATAATAAAAGTAAGAAAAATGTGTCACTCTAGAAGTAGTTTTAAAATTAATAATAAAATAATTAGAAGTATTTTTTTAGGTATTTAGTGGGGGTATTTAGTGGGGGTATTTAGTGGGGGAAAAACCACGATATTTTTGGACTTCTTAGTTTTGGTAAATAATGAATCATACCTGCTGCAAATGCCTAATGCAAATTTATTAGTTTATGCAATGTTCGTATATGAGTTTTCCTTATTTATTTTTTATTTAGAAAGTTTATCCGTTACTTTCTCATATCGGAGTTGCTACAAATCAGTTGTTGATCGGTTTTGGGACTACAACACTGTTACTGTCACTTATGTTTCACAGCTTCACCTTTACTTTTCGGCACTTGTCTTTATCGGATACTTTGGTCCGACTTTATTTGTGGGTACTGATCTCGGATAACAACTGACTTTTGCTCGAGTCTTAATTAATCGGCTCCTTTCCCTAATGCTAGAGTTAGGTCGAGCGTATTACGTGGACTGGAATCAGTGTTATCGATTTTATCGTAAGCAGAGCTGAGTTTACAATAAAATAACAATACCTGTTGAAAAATAAATAAATTTTTACGGCCAATATTAACTTAATAAGACCATAGCCGAATGACACTTTCTCCTACACTTGACAACTACTGACAATTTACCATGTAATTCCTTAATAAATTTGGTGTTATGTATCTAAATAATAAAATATATTTAAAAAAATTAAGTTTAATCAAATATATCTTTGTGCAGGAAAATGGCAACCACTTAAATTTGCTTAGAAGACAAATACACGGTGGCATTTTTGTATTGTTACAGATTCGGTTACATTTGTCATCGTCGGAAAAGAGGGCCTGGATTTAATAAAAAACCTGGGCTAAGGAATACCGAGATCTCGGTCGTTTGAGGTTTTTACTGCTGGATACTTGCGCCTGATTAAATTAACCGCTCGAAGCGGACACCATTTGCATTGCGACGCAGTGAAAAGAGGTGTAGAATCTAATATTGCACTTACTAAACGTAATCGTTTAATTAGTGCTCGGAATTTAATCAGGAAATTGCCGTGTCCCAGAAAATTATATGTACGAAATCGAGGAGTATGCATATCCTTTAATTGCAGTAACAGCTCATATAAGTAATCGAATTTTCCTCATATTGGTTTTAACGGATTCTGAGCAGGTGTATTGAGGTGTCTAAGCAGCTTTAATTGTATCCCGTCCTGATACCCCATGGGCGCATCAAATGGAATATTATCAGACCGAATATATAATTACGATATTTATACCTTATTATATTTAGAAATCGATCGTGAACCTGAAAATATAGAGATAACTACTTGGAATACGATTTTTTTTATTAAAAATTTGCAAATCTGGTATTGCAAATATATTAATTACTCCAGTCGTCAAGGAGATTTCCGTCATCCCCAGCTCTGAGCTCGCTTGAGGAGGGGGAAATAACCATTAAAAATCGGCACTTTTTCCAGTTTTTGGGCTTTAACTCCTTTGTTGTGCTCTTTAGCAAAAAACGCTTTCTGTAAAGTAGTAGACGATAAAACTCCCTACAATATTGATCTGTTACCTTTTTTATGCAACCAATGGCGACGGATCTATGGAGCGTTGAAGAAAGACCAAATTCTTGACTGGCAAAATTTTCACATTCTCGCCACTTTGGAGCGCAAAAAGCTATGGAAGACTTAGTTGTAGCGTCAATTTTCCCATAGAAGAAATTGTAGAGATTTTGGTTACCCTTCAAATCCATATTTTCAACTAAATCTTATGAACAATGCCAAGGAGTGGGGGTCATTTACGAGAAAACTAGAAAATGCCCTGTTTCTAGAGACCCCGAAAATGCTGTCATGTTCGATATTTTCAATTATAGTGATTTTCAAATATATTCTATAATTCACAATAATGCTTTCAAATAATAATAATATATATGTGTATACACATAATGATCAATTGATTAAATTCGTTTAATTTCATTTATCAATTATTAATCGATTTCAATTTAATTTCAATTTTCACCATTCACCATCTAAGTTCCATTCACCATCCAAGTCTCCACTATTCTTTTTTCAATTTTTTTATTGTATTAATTGCATAGCAAGTGTTCATAAAGAAAAGTAATTAAATAATTAAATAAATACGTCAATATAATAAATCTGAGACTTAAACCGTTGAATGAAAGTGAGCAATTCAGTTCAATCATCGTTGTTTGGTCATGGTTTGGTTTGGTGACTCTTCTGAAAGTTCCTCAACCTGAGCCTGTATGTCGTCTTCGTCGTCATCGTTGAGCAGGAAAGCTAGCCTGTTCTCGCAGGATTGCCCAGAACAATACTTGCATAAATTGGAGCAATTCAGGCCGGTTTTCCTACAGCTGCAGCTCCCATGCAGCTTGTGACGCATTTCCATGAAATTGTTTTCAGCAAGGCTGATGGAGTAGCATCCCTCGTTGTCTGCACCTCGTTGTTTGGACCGGCCTCTGCTACTTCTGTACCATCCCTCACAGAATAGGTTTTTGAGTTTTCCCATCTACGCCATGACTTGGTGTTGAGTTCTGAGCGAGTGATAGCGTGCCGAATTTGACGTAGGTGGGCTTGGCCATGTTGAGCCCTGTTGAGCTTCGCAAGAACTTGGAGTGGCACAGGGCAGTGATGGATTGATCTTGCTCCCCACCATACAGAGCCACCAGAATCCATTCTCCTGCCTCTGAAATGTCTGCGACATTGGCATTTGGTTCCATGTCGATCTCTACTAAAATGGGGTCCTGTGGAAGAGCATGCACGCATGGAGTAAAATGCATCTCTCGAATTTCCTTTCCCAGGTTTTTGAAGGTAAACGTTGCTAGTCTCAGGTGGAGTACTAATGAGCAGAACGAGCAAGTGAATGTCCTCACCCACGATTGAAATGGCCTCACATTCCGATGCTAACGATTGTTCAGTGTAATGTGAAAATTTTGCCAAAGTTACGATTTTACCCTTTCTTCAGCGCTTGATAGCTCCGTCGCTATTGGTTGTAAAAAAAAGGTACGAGATCACTGTATGAAATTTACTGTAGGATCTTATAGGAAATTTCGTCTACAACTTGTAGTTTTGTAGTAATTTTACGTTTTGTGTTAAAAAACACAATAAAGGCATAATAGCCCAAAAACTGAAAAACTGCCGATTTTTGTTGGTTATTTTCCCCTTCCCAAGCGACCTCAGGGGTGGGGATGACGGAAACTTGGAATTGTTATCTTCTAATCATCTCGAACAACATATAAAAAACCAGACTTGCCGGACCTATTGATCGAGGGTCCCCCTTTTTAAGTCCCTGGCGACTGGAGTATATGTTTGAGCAAAATAACGAATATAAACTAATAGTATGTAAAAATATTAAGTAGTAACATTAGTAAAAATACTAAAAGAGATAATTAAATACGCTATTACTAAACAATGAAGACAATATAATAATAACAGTTATGATATAGTAACTACTTATAACGACACTGTCTGTAGCCTACCGATAGAATTAACCATGACCGTGGTTAAAATTGTTTTCTTGTTGCGTTCTTTAATATATTCACTCCAATATCCTCGTACCTAGTTAAGCTATCAACAAGTAAAATTTTAAATTTAAATTTAAAATTTTAAAAGTTTAAAATTTAAACTTAAAGATCGGCTATATAAAAAAAATCATCACTTCTGCATTTGATCTCACTAAATTGTAAAACTCATATTAACATATTCCTGTCAATGTTGCGACCTACTCTTCGCCACTGGCCACTTCGTTTATGAAAAGGGCATTATTTTAGTTTAGGCGGGTTTATGTTTTTGTTAATAAATTTTACCTACAGTGTATTAAAATAAAAAATCATATTAAAAACTAAAAAGTTTGATTTTTTTAATTACCATTCTGTTTAGCCGAAACTAAGAAATTAAGAGTGCTATTAAAAAAAGCTCCATTTTTTCTTCTAAATCATGTTTCTGTTATTTAAAAATGATACCAATAACACTAAAATCGGATAAGAAATCCAATTTTAGCGCGACCATATTGGAAAAGCCTACAAGTTCCTACAGGTTCTAATAAAATGCGCTACAAGTTATTTCCATTAAAATCACAAAAAACACCCCTATAAAATTTTCTTACCTATTTTCAATTCTATTTTAAGTTAGGTCTTGACAATTTACAGATATGAACACCATAATCATTTATATTGCGTAATATCTAGTGCTTGCATATATTTAGTTAAATTGGAACAGCGTAATGTAATATCTACTTAAATGTACAAAGGTAAATATTTACTAAGGACAAATAAATGATCCGGATCTAATATTTACATGGATATTAACGATGCAGTACATACTTCTACATGTAAAATTATATGCTGTAGCATGCCAAAACGGGAAATGCAGTTTAAATTAATTATTAATTTCATTAGCCTGTTCATTAATTATGAGTCATAGTGACTATTGTATGTTTATATACATACTTGGAAATCGTATTCAGAGCTAATTTATTTATTTATTCTAAAATACATCGAACAGGCCAAATCCCATAACAGGATTGATGAAAACATGCAGAGAATTCATAATAAATAGTAGGAAATATAAAATTACATGACAGCTTGATTTACATTAAATTTCGAACAAAAACGGTCATATGGTAAAGTGGTTACGGAGATCTGTAAGGGGCAAAAATTACATAATTCCCGGATTGGTGAATATAGCTGTGACGCTGAAGTGAGTAGGTATCGCTTCAAAGATGAAAGCATCCAAAACTGCTAGTGTCGAACGAGTGGTCTCAACTGCTCAAGTATGTGCAGCAATTGCTCAGGACTTACATGTCTCAATAGAAATGCCGTAATCATCGACAACGATGAGGACGAATAATGATCTTCAACAGGACGAAGAACCAGAAGATTGGTTTCCTCCCACCGGACTGAGAGAACTATTTCATACTGACTTATAATGAAATTAAAGATTCACCTAAAACCTATATCATTTTTATTATTTTGAGTCACCCCCCCTGCTTTTCAATATATATTTGTGACTTCTCTCTTTCTTGGTTCGGTACTTAGTTTTTTTTCCCAGGCGCCAATATCTGGTTATAGTGTAGATATACCACTTTTCCCTACAAGCAATACTGTAGGGGTCTTGAGTAGCTCCGAGTGGAGACAGGCGGAATTCCAGAGGTCACATGTTCCACGGGCCTTGTATTACCCTTAAATAATACACTGACAAATGGTTACAACAGATCTGTCAATCTAGATTCATCAGATTGTATACAGATCAGATTATATACATCTATATACAGGTGATTCAGTTTAAATACGGTCATGCGTGGTTAAGCGATATTTAAAAGCGTTACGAAAAGGATTTGCATGTCAGCATAAGAAAATACGGTATTAGGGACCTAATTACTACGGGGACCCAAGATGGCGGCGAGTTAAACAAAAGCGGCGTTAGTTTAGCGTGCGTAGGGAGAAACTTCTTCTAGTTGCAAGTCCAGCGGTGGAAGATGCAACATCCCCTTCATTGATCTCTTTGGTGTTCGCATAGCTTATGTTCATTTAAGCAGCTCTTTGTCCCTGGCGCAGCTAGCTTTTCCTACTACTTGCTAACTCTTGAGCCTGCAGACAACAGCTCCATAGCTGTGCTTGCTTCCGTTTGTGCCATTCTAGTGCTTGTTCTAAACTAACACCTGCTAACTCTCTTATTAATAGCAGTACAAACTCGATCAAATTAGCAAACTAACGGTGACCAAGATAAAGAAAAGAAAAACAATTCGCATTTTTGAATTATTGAGCTTTAGAACATAAAAGGTTGTAAAGATTTTTTTCTTACAGTGAAAACGAACTTATGAAGCTTATAAAGGCGAACTATAAATAATGTCCCGTGAAGATAAAGTTGGCTGTGAAAACGTCATGGCTACCAAATCTAAAATAAACTTACGTCGATATTTCAATATGGGTGGATATAAGCAACAATTGTTGCAAAACACTCACGGTTATAGAAGGCTATGTAAACACAAAATAAAAATTTCTAGTTGCTCACAATTTCTAGATGTTTAGAATATTCTTAAACACACTACTTCGTCCTTCAATATATTTCTGGGTTCGGTTCTGAACAGCTGAAACTGGTTCCGCCACAAATTTGGTTTATCTTTTTCCTAACCGTCCCCCGTACCCTCTTGATCTCGTCTGCAAAAATCATACCAAAATGACAGGGGGACGAGACTTGATATATTGGGCAAAAAATTTTTCACATATTTCAAAAATTATTCGCATTTTGTCTACAGTAATTATTATATATAATTAATCATACCTATACATTAATATATCAGTGGCAACAATTGTTGCATATTGTCACTCAAATCGAAAGATCCACGTCAGTTTATGATACATTTGGTGATCATAATATTGTCACAGCCACCTTTATCTTCACATTTTTTTATCTTATTAAGCGCTGAAAATGCGCCTAGTTTGCTAATTGAGTCGATTTAAAACTTTATCTGTAGCTGTAGTAATATTTAAAGATTTAGTATTTGAAAATATTATTTATATAATAAGTATTTTAAAACATTTCTAGTGAGGCCCAAAGTTTGATTAAACGTGAGTGTAGATGAAATAACGTATAATATTACTTGTAACATGAAATCTCTATCCTGATTTAATGAAAATTCTCTTTGCTGTGATGAACGAACGAACAAAAATGTTATTTAGCCTTCCACTTGAATCGATTTCAACCAAAAGTCCTTTATTGCATATTTTCTATCAGTGGTGTAATCTGTATCCTACTCTTGAAGCCACAAGGGTCCTTTTAAGTATATTCTATATTGCGGTAGAAGTAAAATGAGGAATAGGTAAGGATACTTTAATTCGGTTACTTTCCCGCTGTTTCGGAAATCGCTTTAAGAAACTTATTATATGTACAACCCGCAATACTAAACTAGATTCTATGGAGCTACTGCTCTCGAAGAGAATTAGCATATTAAAATTTTACAGTGAATAATGTTATTATTCGCGCATAGCTGATTCAATATTATCAGGATTATGAATGGTAATTTTAGAAGATGCCAATATACTTGGGGAACAAATGATGATAATTACTTGACATGACATAACCATATTTTAACCTTCTCATTATGTTCTTTTTGCGAATGAGGGTAATTGTTAACGAGGGGAAGCCGAGTTCAGATTCTACATGAGTGCGAAAATGTTGTTTCACAGTATTAGAGTTTTCTTCTCATAAAATATAAAATTTGTCTGAAAATTATCTGTCTAAAATCTTGTATGAAACACGTTGGGAAATACTATTTTGTGTAACTCGCATCCTTTTGCGGAACACGCTAGCGCTCGTTGCGCAAAAATCTAGTCCTTACACAAAATAGTACTTTTCCCAACTGGTTACATAAATAGCTATTATGCAACCGGACGCGAAGTATGCATTTCGCGTCTTCCGTAGCGCCTGCGAAATTCGCGTCGGTTTCCATTACTGCCATTTTTACGATTGGTTAACGAGCGAGTTTTATAGCATTTCCATAGAAACTCTGAGACCTGATGCAACCATAAATATATATTATAAACCGTGGTGTCATTATACCCAAATTCTAACTATAGTTTTATCAGTTACAAAAAATTACAGCCATGCATACGGTTGCACAAAAAGTAATGTGTATACTACGGCCGCGAAATTTTGTTACTAAGGAATTTCGCAGCCTATGTACACAAATAACTACTGTAGGTCGAATCAAGAATAATAAGATTTTTGTAATGGGGTATAAACTTTTATTAAACATTGCCTAAATATCTATAGAATCAACAGGGTGGACAAGAAAATATTTTATTTATATTAAATAGCATGATCAGTAATATTTACTGATAATTTTTTAAATAAAAATATTTTCCAGTATACGCTATAGGTTTTGTAGGTATTATTACGCCACTGAGTTCGTAAAATAAGTGAGTACTGTTCAGAATCCAAATACACTTTATTAACTTCCAAACACAACAAGTTACAACTGTTTACAATGACAAATTACTACTGAACACTTTTAATTCCTTGTTACTTGATCCTGTCTCTAAGAGCGTTTAAACTATACTGACTAATGTTGCGATCAGCTGGTCTTTATATACTATTTTCAATGTTCTGGAAAGTTCTAGAACGCTCTCTATTATTCCATCCGATTTTAGATTGTGCTCATTTGTTCCATCTCATTTATTCCATCGCATTTTAGTTTGTATACAAGGCGTCTCGAATGGTTCTACAATGGCATTTCACATGTTCATATACCGCACACATCTGTAACACTGCTCCCCTCCTTAAATCTGTTGGTCCTCAATAGTTTCTTCCTGATATTTTCCAGTTTACGCCGTCTTACAGTTGTATGGACACCTCTTGACATGGACGACTTTAGGTTTAGCCCTCGGAGATCGCTGGATCCGATACACAAGATATTTGAACGTCTTCACGATGGTATAAGGTCCCTCCCATGGCCTTTGTAGTTTTGGCCTCAAACTTTTCTTTCTCTGGGGCTAGTACAACCAGACAGGGTTTCATCCTCTTGTCTAGACGTATGTTCATTCGGTCACTTGTCAGGAGTAGCCGGTCCCTCACAAAATCGTGGACTAACCGCAATCGTTCTTCCATGTTAGCGACGTATTCGGGAAGTACAACATCTTCATCCATTCTATTTTCTGCAGGTTTTCCGCATGTCAAGTCAATTGGTAACTTCATCTCTCGTCTAGTTTACAACATTGAAGGCGTATAACCAGTTGACTCATGTTGGGAACTTCTGTAGGCCAATTAGAAAAATGGTACCAATATATCCCAGTTTTGTTGGTTCTCATCTACAAACATCGAGATATACTGGTTGCTGGTTCTGTTGTGCCTCTCTACCATATCATCAGACTGCGGATGGAGTGATGTGGTCCGGGTCTACTTGATTCCTGGCAGGATCACAAGGTGTTTCCAAACCTGTGACTCGAAATTCCGTCCTTGATCTATATTTCCAAGGGTACACCATGTCTCACGATGACGTTCTTCAACAGAGCTTCCGCCAAAGTTATAACTTCTTGGTTGGGAAGTGGATCTACTTCCGGCCATTTAGAAAAGTAATCATTAGCCACCATGAGATATTTATTACTGCAGTCTGTTGATGAGAATGGTCCACCAATATCCACGGCCACTCTTTACCACGGGGTACCAGAGATGTATTGCATCATTTTTCCTCGGGACCATGTGTTAGGTTCCTTGAAGTACATATGTCGCATTTCTTACACCATTCTTCAATACTTCTGCGACAGTTGATCCAGTAATAACGGCTTCTTACTCTGGTTAGTATCCTATTTACTCCAAATTGGCCTCCACTTCTACTATCGTGAAGCTCTTGAAGCACCTTTTCTACGCAACTCCTTGGGACGACGACAGTAGACTATGCCTTTTCCATCTGTACATTCCCATTTCGGGTAATTAGAAATTCCATTAAACACTATCCCCTTTGAACGCCTCGCTATATTAGGATACTTCTTGCCACTGCGGTCAGAATGGAGCCCTAAGGGACACCGGTAGATATAAGTAATTTTCTGATTTTATACCGCTTATTTCTATCAGCTGTTGACGATTAGACAGATATAAACTCAGCCAATCACTAAATTTTCCGCAGAAACCATATTTATTTTTTTAAATATAGCATGATCTACCAGATCGAATGCTTTACTCAGATCCATAAAAGCACAAAGACCTTTTTTACTATTATTTAGACTATCATATAGTTTGTTAACGAAACCCAGAATTTCCGATTGAGTTGACCTACCCTTTCGAAATCGATGTTGTTCAGTACATAATATGTCTATAATACATTTAATATGTCTATATGTGTATAATATATTTAATACAAAATTTAACCATTTTATTGAATATTAATCTTTTTCATATTTTTGAGACGCAGGACAGTAGAGAAATAGGTCTATAGTTGTCAACATATGACCTATTTCCCTTTTTTTATTGAGGAATTACTTTGGAAATTTTAAATTCATCCGGATCCACATCATCTTCAAAAATGTTAATGGCTTTACAATATAATTAACGACTGGTTTTAACATATTTCTAATTATTTTGTCAATACCAAAAGAATTAGATTTTTTAACTCCATAATGATATTATGCACATCATTTTCTCCAACCGGCTCAACAAATATTGTAGGATATACTTTTTGTCATCGTAACATTTGAATTCACTGCAGTAAACTTGTCATCTATATTTATAGGTAGGTTGACATAATGTTTATTAATATATTTTACATATCTTGTAAATTATTTATTAATTTATCATTTACTATAATTTCATCTTTTTCATTGTGTTTATATTTTTGGATACCTAAATCTTTATTTATTATAGAGCAAGCTTTCATGTTGTCATTATATAAAGGTTTTGCAGATTTGACGACTTTATCGTATACTTTTTTGTAATTTCTATATCTGGTTCAATCACCAGGTCTCTTTTTTGAATCATTATGCGATATAATAATAACAATTTTTTAGAAGATATTTTTTCCTGGTGTCACCCAAATTTCTTATCTTGTGGCCATTGGGGTCGTAAAAGAAAAATTTGTTTCAATACAATAATCGAAATTTGAGATAAAATTGCTAAAACCGCCACTTACAGTTTGTTGTCGCGCTGTATACATTAAGTCAGGTCTCTCTGCTGACATATTGAATAGAGAACTGATAAATATATTCACTGAGTAATCTTACTTGTTTCTTATTGATATTGTTTTGGGTAGTTGGAATATCATATCACAGTATTTGTACTGTATGATCAGATAATCCATTTGATGATATAGTTATTTCAGCTGTTGTTAAAACACTATTAAAGAAAATCAGGTGTGCAACTGGTAGGAAATGTGTTTATTTCGTATTTTATTATATCTCGACTTGCGCCTCGATCAAAAATCCTTTCACCAAAAATCTTTTGTAACTTATTGCACAAATAGCTATTATGTGGTTGCAAGAAATTGTAACGACTAGAAAAATCTGTTTTCTCTGTTAGCTATAACTAACATTTAACAAGGAATACTATAGGAGAAAGTTGTAGAAACTGTGGGCTTCTAGAATATTGATAAAAGTTTAGAACATTGAATAAAGATATCCCCAAGTTGTTTGTTTTGATACATTAAAGATTTCAAGGGACAGCAAATGCCAAGTACGAACGGAATATGTAAAACCGCACTAAGGGAAGAAAATTAATTACCCTCTATATTATGTTGTAGCGGCACCAGATTATTCGTGAAATCATCCACAATTAAGATAAAGAACATCGTCATTAGTCAAATGTATTAAGAGATAAATTACATTCTTACCACCTAAGCCATATCAAGATTTTTGAATAATGATTAAAATAATAGTTGATAGCGTAGAAAAGTAGAAAAAAAGGTAGGAAAATTTAAATATTATTACCGTCATCTACCGGGAAAACCTGAATAAATAGAGACGCGTAGACAACAATATAAGATAAATATATGAATTTGAGAATGAAGGAGTGCAACGTCGAATTTTATTTACTCCGCAACTAGGATATTCAGAGCTATCACTAATATTTTATTTGACGCCAGAGTTTTCCTGCTGTAACACATGTATTAAAGCCTATTGTAACGTAATAATTTCACATAACACCGAATAAAACATAATAATGAATTGATGGAGATCCCAAACCCCAATGCAAGAAGAAAATAGAAAAGAATCACAGACAAAAATAAAAGTGTTTCGTGGAGTTATGAAAACCGGAAGGGAGCAAGAAAGGGGTGGTAGAATAAACACATTTAAGTTCAGCGGAGGGCGATAGTGAAGTTAAGCAGAATGATAAAGTTCTGATTACATTAACAGGAATTTTAAAATTCAATAAAGAAATCCGAGAGATGGATACAATGCTTAAATTTTAGATATTGGGCCAGCGAGAGAAGCACCCATTTTTCTGACCTTGACTTTGACGAATTTGTTTGTGCTATTTTTTGTCAAATATTTTTCTAAAATGAAACTTCAATATCATACTTGCTGTATACTTATAACAATATCTGCTACAGTCGCTATTTTTTAATAAAACATTTTCAAATAATCTTTAACGGTCATGCCGGCTCGAGCACCTGATCTCACATACATGGATCTTTTATATAGGGATATGTGAAATAGAAAGTCAGGTAGCTTCAGAAACTGTTAATTTCATGTATAGGGACCATCATTACAATTTATTTAGAAATCGTTCAATCCTAAAATTCAAATACATAAAATTTGGGTAGTTGCATTTAAAAACGAGATGTTTGATTCACCCTCTATATATTAAATAATACCCCGGATAAGTAAACATTTGTAAAATATGCCCACCACTAGTCTACCGATATGTTATATATTTTAGATGATTAGATGATTGATTAATTTACCATTGACTTTTTATCTATAACAAGATATGTATCACATTTGGACTTTGTAACATACTAGGAATTCCAACTGACACTGCCTTTTTAATTAATCACAACGGCTGCTTAATAT
>CAXKVY010011596.1:0-28538 GCA_964058915.1 Tetropium fuscum
ATATTCAAATCGATTGCTTTGAAATGACCAGTTTACATTATGTCTCATTTGCTTTAAATTACTAAATAATATGTAAGTACTTACATTATTTTTTAGTTCCGAGAAACATTTAATGTTATCTCTAGGTGACGTAAGCACACAACATATTTTTTCACATTCTGAATTTAAAAGCATTTTGAACATAAAATTGATCTACACAGAAATACAGAAAACATTTAAAATTGAATATATATATATATATATATATATATATATATATATATATATATATAAATATATATATAAATATATATATATATATATATATATATATATATATATATATATATATATATATATATATATATATATATATATATATATATATATATATATATATATATATATATATATATATATATATATATATATATATATATATATATATATATATATATATATATATATATATATATATATATATATATATATATATATATATATATATATATATATATATATATATATATATATATATATATATATATATATATATATATATATATATATATATATATATATATATATATATATATATATATATATATATATATATATATATATATATATATATATATATATTGTGTAGATCATTTGTTTATAGTTTTGTTAAACTAATTTTTTGCACTAAAAAATATGTTGATTAGTTTCACTTAAAAAAAAATGTTTGTGTGTGTGGTCCGAGATTTAATGAAACTTTCAGTACACTCTATATTGTGGTGAATGCGCCAATGTGATACATATTTTTTAATATACTGGTTTTTGATGGTCCTGGTGAGAACATTGGAACAAAGTTATCAATTATTGTATTGTCATCGGTCATTGATAAGTGTGCAAAGTTCAGTTTATTCTGATGTTTTGAAGTGGGTGAAAATCTCGTTTAAAAATTCGGTTACATACATACCTACAGGTGAAGCTAATAATATAAGCGTGTTAATAGCGTGTCAGTTTTCCATATTTTTGAAATTTGTGTTCCAGTAGAAAGTCGGATGTCCCACATCAGACCGTTTGATCAAAACCATAGTGGACAACTGAGCAAATGAAACGGTCATAAATAGTACAATAAATAATTCCTCACCTAAAAAAAATATTTTTCAATAAACTAGGACAATGTTTTTGAGTGTGAGAATTAATTTATTTTATTATAAAATTACATTTGAGCAAAAAGATATACGTAGTTATAAAATATGTAAGTACTAAGATAAGTATTCTACAAATTTTCTGAAAAAACATTCTTCTTTACTGAATTTTTCATATTATGAGATGTATTCCAACCAGTAATAATCTATATCATTAAGACCATTTGCTTTGGTGATGTGTGCTTGCTGCGTTTTTCTTAGGATACTAATCCACTACATATTTCTCAACATGCTCCCTATTCCCACCAAAATCCGTGTAGTTGTATAAAAATCGAGCTTGCATGCCAAACACGTGTGATGTACATAAGACGCGACATGTTCTGTTCCATGTAAAGAGGGATACCAACATAAACACCTGAAATACCCCAATATCGTTAACAAATGGCCATACACGTACTGAAGTGGGTATAATAGCGACGACTCAACAATTACACTGTGACGTAAGCCATTAATTATAACCTAACCTGTGGTTAGGACTTAACAAGCTGTCACTAGTAGATTGTTAGCGGGTTATTTATGAGAATTTAAACGCAGACTCTCTAGTTGCGGCCAACATGAACCAAGAGCGGAACAATATCATCGTATTTTTATTAAATTAATAAATGCTTTCGAGATTAGATACACCATTCACGTAATGGTGCACATAATAAATCACCACTAATGTATTATATCGTCGGCTTACTTGTAAAACCTAAGTCTGAAAAGCACAACTTTTCAGGACAAGCAAAAAACTGCCACAATCAATATTTTAGGACCCTGTCTTATGAAATTTTCATAAAATGTCAAAAAATGAATTTTTAACTGAAATTCATTTTTTGGGCAATCCACTTTTTAAATATTTTAATATTTTTGTATTATTAGAGGAAGTATTTCATTGATTTTTACTGGCAAAAATAAGACTTAGAAGGTTCTACCAGGGTGGGAATTAACAAAATAACTGATGTATTTTATAAGAAAGTATTATTTTCAAACAATATAAAACATTATATAAATATATCTTATTTCTCAGCAGACTATTAAATATTCGTCCAATGGGAGAAATCCTAAAATTGCTTTTTGTATAAAGGAACCGAAATAGCACCAATCCTGCATTTATTGCAACGTCTAGGTAGTAACATCCAGGGCATCTTGCAGTCTACTTTGTAGTCAAGACTTAGGTCTGGATTGTTCTTTATACATGTGGATTCATGGACAGTTGGGTCTCCAGATTGGTTTCCAGGTCTTATTGAGCTATAAAAATTAAAATTGGAAAAGTCTTTCCAGAAGGTATGGTCAACGTATAGTACTTCATTACGGTTTAGGAATGCGGTTTTAAATAGGTCTACGTAGCAGCCTGGTCTATACATTTCACGATTTCGGATTTTTTTTTCAATTGTGGAGTGTATAGAGTCGCACTGAATTTGCGTATGACCCTTTTATAGGTACTTTTGAATCACTACAATTTTCTTTTCATGGGCCACTGACAAAAGTGAGTTTGAAAAAATATTATTGCGGTTTTGGTAGCCGCAACCGTCCCTAAAAAAGATTACCTCATCATTTTCCTGAAGAGTTGGTATTTTACTTTGTAAGAAATAAAAAATTGTCGTAGATAATTTGTTCGCTGACAGCCCACCTTCTCCTTCAAGCCACACAAAACAATAGCCATCTTTGTTCTTGAGGTCATATATCGTAAAATTTCGGATAGTAAATTGCTGATGCCTTCAAATTCGGAGCAAAAAGTACACGCTGCAAATCCATAGTATATATAAACTTTCCCCATCCCTTGTCTTTGGCTTTTTTCTCTCTAGCATTTTCTTTAGTTTATATGTGCCTTTTGTAAATATCCTCCGACACATTTTCAACGCGAAAGTTCACGCATAGGATTGTCTGTATGGAAATAATAGAGAGATTCTTCATCTATATTAGTAACAAGTTCACTAATATTAGCAAATGTTATTGTCGACTGAAATTTTGCATCAACGCGCTTCTGTTCTGCATTGATAAATTAATGATCATTACAAACTTACACTTAAAAAGCATATAGTATAAGCATATAGTAAAAGTATAATCACATATTTTATTTCTATAAAGTATAACAACAACAACTGGTTCTTAAACATAATATCAATATCTGGTAAAATCATTCAATATTTTCAATTCAATTATTTAATACCTATCTATATATATATATATATATATATATATATATATATATATATATATATATATATATATATATATATATATATATATATATATATATATATATATATATATATATATATATATATATATATATATATATATATATATATATATATATATATATATATATATATATATATATATATATATATATATATATATATATATATATATATATATATATATATATATATATATATATATATATATATATATATATATATATATATATATATATATATATATATATATATATATATATATATATATATATATATATATATATATATATATATATATATATATATAATTAATATAATCTACCGTTGATTGAAGGGTAGCAGGGGTAGACTAAAATATATAATTAGAGTGACTAAGTGAGTGACAGCGTTTCAATGGCCAAGACGAAGACAGCGGGTATGAGTCACTCTCATTTATTTCCGAAACCAAGAATAGGTATATATTTGTTTAGTCACCGGACTGGGTACCTCCTCGTGTTTAATATAAGCGAAATATTACACCTGCTTCATTACCACACTAGAGACATTGATAACTTCGATCAATTGGTTACGTGCCGGAACTTTGATTACGTCACAGGTAGATTTTAAAAAACTAAAGATGATATGTTTTCCTAAACTGTTTTTTGGTTAGAAGCTCATGTAAATGTGATTCATTGTTATTTAGTAAGTAGTAGGTATTTATTACACATTGTGTATGCTCATTTTCAGCCATCCCTAGGGTAACTTTTGATACTTATTGGGCTATTTCCTAAAATTAATTATCTTGTTGGTTCGTTAAACGGTCGTATAATGGCTAGGGAAGCGTCGAGGGCTTAATGTTGCACCATAAATTCATCTTTTGATTTATCGACCTGGAGAAGTTATAGTGGTAATTTGAATTTTTGGTTTGTTAATCGCTTAAACGTGCCATAGTTTTAGACAACTACATTCTTCACTAATTACCTTAGATTAATAACGTGACGCCCCAACTTTCATTGGTCATTATATTAATTAACTGTCATATACGGGTTTAACGTTTCGTTCTAAACGGTATCTGAAATTGTTTTAATCAGTTAGTTACGTGCATTTAATTCATAAATGAATTAATGAATGCCGTAATAGACACCTTTAAAAATTATGAAGACGTGCTGCGGATAAATTAATTTACCTAGAGTACATAATATCTGCTAAATTAATGCTTAAAACTGGATAATATACATGTAATTGAAACGTAGTTGGAAATATGGAGATGCAAGTAATCGGCTTAGTTGGACAAGACGTAGTGATGCTGTCTAATGTCACGCAATGCAACGACTGATTTAGATTGCAAGAATATACTACTGACTATCTGATCTGATATACGTGGTATGGAATAATATAATAATTTGCAAATAGCTCTTAATAATACATAATATGAGTGAAGGTGTATTGAGGTACATATACAACAAACATCTAGAGAAGATTTTCGGTTAAGAATACGAAATCGAGTGGTCTCTCAAAAATCGATCTATGTATAGGCGGCTGGTGGAAGATACAGTGACTACATATAGAGACAGTGGCGACAATAGGACAATATGCTACGCCCCCGCCGCACAGAAGCCATTTTATGAAATCTAGCAATTATTAATTTAAAAAAATATTTTTTTTATTACAAAACAATCTTTTTCGGGTTGACAACATTCCAAATAAGAAAATATTGAATTATTATCTTATACAATACGCTCAAGTTGGCCATGATTGAGTTATAAACGAAACATATTTGCTGCCATCTGCGTAATTTTAATGTCAACTTTAAAGTGCTGTAAACGTTAAGTTATTTAGTATTTTGAAAAAATTAGGGTCATTTTGAATTTTGGATATAATACTACTTATTAAGGTAAGATTCTTTCCAAAATATGTAAAATTTGGTTCTTAAGAACAAGTCTAAAAATATTGCGCCCAAGGGTTGTATACTATTTTAAATATAATAGATAAAGTAACCTGCAGATACTGGTGTTTGCGTGTTTTTGTTCAAAACTATTCTTTTTAAGTTTGATACATTTACACTCTATCTTGATTTTTTTGCCGCAAGTTGCCTTATGAGTTGAGAACTGATTTATTTTTAACAGGTCTTCTGTCAATATCCCTGAATATTTAACATGGTAGATAACAATAATAAGGTAGGTACTTTAAATTTAATTTAAAACCTAAACCTATATTGATTTTCCTACAAAAATATGACTTTTTGACATTGCATTGCACAAAATCCAAGTATAAAGGATTTATCCCCAAGAATCAATTTGAATTTTTAGTTTTTTTAATGTGAATATTTTTTTAATATGAAACCTTTTTTATTTGAGCCCTCAGAAGAAAAAGTTGAAAGTGAACGTTCTGAAGGCTGACATGATTACTTTTTAAATATACACTGACCATCTAGAAAGTGAACCAGAACCAAGAAAAAGTGGACCATCTAGAAAATGAGTAATAATCGACTGCCACCTGAACCTGAAGATTTACCCCAAGTAAACCTTGGCGCGATTTTGATTTTTTTGTATACTTAATAATACCCCCGTTAATGTCAGCTTTCGCAACATTACCTTAAATCTTATTTATAATTTTATACAAATGTTTAAGCAGTAAAGATAACACATTTTTATCGTAAACTTCTTTCAAATACCCTGTATATTAGAAACTTATATTTTATAAAATAAACGTATCAGCCTTTGCAACTTTAATTTAAATCTTTTTTGGTGAGGTTCAAATGAAAAAGATACCTATAATGGGTTCTACATAAAAAACTTCTTAACCTCAAATCGACTTTTCTGATACACCCTGTAGATATTTGGTGCAAATATAAAAGAGTCATAATAGTTATTCAAATACATTCACAATATAAAAACGTCTGTGTTTAAAAACCATTTGTTTTTGTTTAAAATCCATTTGTTTTGTACATTTATTTTTATGAGCATAGTTATGTATGTAAAATGTATAACTTAACCATCAAGTGAACTTATTTGGGAATATTGCATAAAATGACCTCTGTTCGCCGCCATTTGAGGCTTACTTCAGTTGCGTTAATAAAGGCACAGATCGATCTCGTTTTCGTACCTATGGAAATATGTAACATAAAACATTTAATCAAAAATACTGGTATCGAAAAACATTTCTCACGTAGACCATTATTGTCGAAATCATTCGTAATATTACAAGATATATCTATTATTGAACCTTTATAAATGACATTTACTGTTCGTGCCTTGTATTTGTTTTGTTTGACTACTTATCACGAGCAGCGAGCAGCTGGAATCAGGATCACATGCATCCTCACTAGCTAGCTACCGACACCGAGCTATTAAAATGTATTTCCTTAGTTTTGCAGTAAATACAAAATGCTGAGACTTCAAATATTAGCACGTACTTATTTTTATTCATACCACCAAACATATTATATAGGTACTTTATTTATTTATGAAAATAAACTGCACATCAAATATTTTTTACTCATTAATCACGCATTTATCGCGCATTTTTTATTAATGTTTATTTATATGGGTTTATTTATATTTATATAACGATTGTCCTGAGAACCCATAGCAGTGATATTATTTAACGCGCCTTAACTTGGGAACCCGTTGGTTAATGATAAACCATGTCTGTAAATGTTCTGTAAATGTGACGATGGTAATGATGACGATGAGGGTTGTATAAGTAATTGGGAGATTAAGGATTTCCAAGAAATTGAAAGTCGAAGGCCGTCGTCCCCTCTCGATTTCAATTGCTTCATCAATTTTAGGGCTTCTTAGGAAGCAGATATGTCCATGTCTTGTTTGGAGGCGGTGTTGGGTTAAGGATGAGGTGGGATGCAATCCTTTACACTGCAATGCTAAATTAGTATAGGTACTCTATAGCAAATGCGTTTGTTCGTTTGTCCAAAGTAAGTCAAGGAACAGTCTGGGGAAGGTATTTCTTATACACCATGGATATGTTGGAGACTGCATCTTTAGGAGTTTTGATTTTGTTGAAAACTGTATGTTCCGTTGCAAAACTAGTCTTTATGAAATTCATCGAAATTCACCCTACATTCGACAGTCATCAACTTCTATATACAGCGTACATTCGAAAATCATCGACAATCACTCGGTTTCAAGCCACCGAACAAAACCATGTACCATCAAACAAAACCATCAATGTTCCAAAATATAGAACAGCACAAAATTATTACTAAGTTCTGAACATTCGTGGTCACCACTACATACATAAGTTACGAGCCATCGATTTACACACTACCAGTTACAAGGTCACAGCGATCTACAAGCAATGCTCAATCAAATCAACAAGCAAAACAACCAATGGGAACAGACCAATAATCAACAATCATCCACTGCCATATTTTCTCCAGCATCCCAGATTCATCCCAGGAGTCAGGATGGTTGTTTTGGATGAACACTTTGCATTTACTCATTAGAAGCAAATAATGTTGTTGTTAGGTATATGAACTTTTGCTTAATCTCATTTCGCACAGGAATACATTCTGCATCATAAGAATCCAAGCCGTTTATGTAACTGCTATATTTTGGTGTACACAAAGTAAGCTATCTTAGTCTACCTTACAGATCTTTGACCTACCCTACAGATTTATGAGAATGTAATAAATATTCTTAGCTGTAGTAGAAGCGTTGAGTGAAGAAATTATAAAGAGTCACTTATTGTGAAATGCGCGACCAATTCTGTCGAATTTCTGTCGAACCATCGGGGGTTATTATAACAACAGTTCTCGACAGACCGACAAATCTCAAAAATCAAAAAAGCCACTAGCATAAAACACAGGGTGTATCATGAAGGACTGTTGGTTGATTGGTCACGTATTCTACCGTAAGCATTGCGCCTCTTTATTATTTCTCACTCAACGGCAGAAGTTTATGTTCACAAGTCACTCTTTAAAGAAAGCTCAACTAAAGTGATTAGCTCAGTGATAACATGAGTGAACCTCCTATTGAGCGTGATGATCTATGGCCAGTTAAAGTTGTATTACATAATTTGAGGGTAATTACACCGAATTGTACCTAATAATAACCCATCTTTATTACCAGAAAAACTAAATTAGGAACATAGATCCCACTCAATAATTATTTATTCGCTCTTGCCTCTACATTTTAAATACATGATCGGGAAAGAGTATAAATTCTATGGATTCTGAAATTTATTTCTTCTTAGCATAAGCATAGGTAGTCGTTTTGATACATTCCTTATAGACCTTGTTGTTATACCGTGAATCAGAAGACAGAAAATAATATCCAGCGTGCTAGACGCTAATGTATATCATAAAAAAATGTTGGAGCAGTGTACCTTGAGGCATGCTACAGTTTACCGTTAAGGAACTACTTATTTCACCATCAATTATCGGCACGGTCTTTTATCTATCGATTAAGTACCCAGTACATCCGTTAGATTATTACATTTACTGTCATTTAAATCTGTTAGCTATTCCACGATATGCGAAAACATAAACTAACTAATATGTCCTGTGCATTCTACCGTTGATTGAAGGGTAGAAGGGGTAGATTAAAATAGTAAAATAATTAATAAATAAAATAATAAACAAAAAAAATTACAGGGCAATATATATATATAGATATATATATATATATATATATATATATATATATATATATATATATATATATATATATATATATATATATATATATATATATATATATATATAAAGCGCTACTATTATCGTAGGTAATTAAAATAAATTAATTAGAATTAGGTACTGACACTAATGAATTACTTATGTGGAACATGCATTATTCTTACTAATTATTGTTAGATATCATTCTTTACTCTTAATCGTAGCGTTTTTTTTGCAAATAGTATAATTATGTATTTCAGACTTATTTTATTTACATATTAATTAAGTGAGTCATTTATTATTGTTGCCGTATACATATTATTACATTAACAAGAGAACCAACCAAAATTCACCATCGCACACAGTTAACATCACACTTCGTGATTTGTGATGAGTTTTTGGAATAATGGATTATAGTTCATTAATGCTTATATCATTCTACGAACACATAGGTATCTACTAAATAAACAAAAAAAATATTACAAGCTTCGGATTTGGTAGAAGTACAGTTGCTTAAGGCCTTCCAAGCAACATCGAAGCACTTACACATTCAATCAACGCTAAAGATGAACAGCTTTATGGCTCCGCCCATGCATAGTTTGTAACATCGAAATAAGAGACATAAAAACCTCAGCAAAAAACCCTCATTATATCGATCCCTTCACACCTGCTACCGCATTTTTAACAGCGTTGTCAAGTATGACCGATTTCCAGGAATTTAAGGAAAAACAAATGATTTTATATACATCGCCCATCACATTATGACATTATCATGTAGTATAACAAAATGCAGAATGTGATGCAGAATAAGAATGTTTGCCATTCAAATATCATTGGCATTCATTGGATGCCTAAATTGCCTAATACCATCGAACGTTTTGTGGTAAAGTGGTGTCAGCAATAATTCTTGAAATAGAAGTAATACAGCTATTCTTTAATTTAGTATATTATTTTTGTGTTAAAATTGATTAGTTATTAGTATTCTATCAAAACGTAACAACTTGTTAAATGAAAGCGCCTTTATAGTGACGATTTTAGCTTCCTGTAAGCAAAGTTATACTGCCCCGATCTCCCATTGCGGAAATTGTGGGTAGGTATCCTTTGAAAATTTTTAATGTGTCATATTTCGATGCTAGAAACAGTACCTTTCAGGAAAAATGCACTCTCTATGTCATAATATTGTCAAGCTCTTAACAGCTAGCGCTAGCACTCGACTCCCAAAGACACACGCGTTAGACAAAACCTCACTTTTCCGAACTAGTTATATAAATAGCTCTTAGGTTCTTGATAACACGTTAAAATATTGCTTATAAATATTTCAGTGGCTGATAAAAATTAATACATTACGCAGTTTTATTGTTGTACCTATACGTATTTTATATCAAATTTAGCTAAAGTAGAAGGAAATCATTCTTTTATTTTTGAAATAGTTATGCTCAAGAAATTTTTAGAAGGATAATCAGATAATTTAATTTTGACAATGATGTATTACTACAGTTTTTTAATGTAATTAAACAATTAAATTACCTAATTAAAACAATAAGAAAGTACATTGCCCGAAATTATGTTCTTACCTGCCTAATGTAATCTCTTTTGTAACAGGTTTATGCAAATTTTTAGCAAATATATAGCCTGATGAGATGGAATGACATCGGAATATCAAAATATGACCTTACAGTTTATATATGATAGTTTTTTAGATATAGGCACTATTATGGCTTTCGTGAAAATCGACGTACGAAAATATATAACGAGGTAAAAATCACAGTAACAGAAAGTGGTATGCAGTCCATGTTTAACGGCTTGACTACCTATCGCGGTCTTCATTTAGCGACTCATGCTAAATGGCGCCACCACTCATGCTATCGCGGTCTTCATTTATCATTTAGCGACTCATGCTAAATGGCGCCACTATCTATCTTAGGTTTCGCATAGTGTAAACCCACCTTTAGACTAACTAAAGGAATATCTATTAAGTACAAATAAAAAGACATGGTACGTTGGGAACACTAAATAATTTATATGCCCATTAAATAAATATTAAAACTTAGAAAAACATAACTCAGCACGAATGCTGAGTTATGTTTTTCGAACGAGTATGAGTCTGAGCTCAAAGCATCTCAATTACCGTAAGGACAACTATGGTTTCTTGACTTCAGACCACTTTGCACTTTGGTACCTACACTGTTTTTTGAATTCTAGCAGTTAGGAATTCAAAAATTACCTACTACTAATACCTACTACTTTCACTCAGCCAAAAACGTCTGCATTTAATCAAAACAGCAACATTTAATTCTTCAGCAAAAATAATGAGTTCGTTTAGCCATGCACGATGTCTGGCCTCAAAACGTTTTCGGGACCTTTTACTTCTTCTAATTCTTGCATATTGTGGCAACAGCGCTGTTAAAATTATTAATTTTTCTCGCTACCATATCGTACTGATTATCACGTCGATCATTATTTAAGTTGAACTTTCTTTTAAAAAATTTAAAAACTGACGAATTTTTGTCTTCAAGTGAGCGCTGCCCACACTAAACATCATTCGAGATCAAACGTCATACGAGAATATATTCTACTCGAATTTTAATTTAAAAATAAAGGCATTAAAAAGACATCTACAACGTTTACCCTTAAAATGAAGATATAATGAAAAGAATGAAGAAAAAAGTTCAAGCAGGAACATAACAAGCATTTGCAAGACAGCAAAAGAAGAAATAGATCGTGAATATTTAAGTTTTGACTTAGAAAAATACCCTACCTCTTCCTAGAATTCCTACAGTCATCGTATTTTATAAGTAAAAGCTGTGTATATATAACGCGAGTATACATAGTGATAAAGAAAGTAGAGGTTACTGCTATGTTTGGGTGGTAGGTCAGATGGATGAGGCGCCCAAACGTAGGCTCTTGCCTTATAAAACATGTAAAAACTAAATTAACTCTAGAAGTTAGACACCTTATTTCTTGCGGCAGGCAGAAGCGAAACATTAAGTTAATGCCTACTTATGCTTAAATCGATATTGCATGGTACACACATGAACTTAGAAAGCATTACCGTAAAATATCTTTGTTCTGGTCATAGTTTCCTGCTAAACAATACCTACAATACAAATACAAACTTCAGTGACATTGAGCCAGCTCTTAAACGACAGCAAATATTGTACACACCAAATGACTACATCGAGGTAATGCGTTCTTGCAGAAATAATAGACCATTGGTAGTCATCAAAATGCCTGTCGAAAATTTTTTGGGCGTAGTGAACATTGAAAAAAAAAATCACTAATCGACAAATTACAATGATAAAAAAAAATTGGTTAAAGATTAGGTCAATCAAAATAGAAAAACAAGAGCCCTTTTGGTTAATGATACAGCAACATGAGTTCTCACAACGGTATCAAAAAATTTCGATCAAAAAATCTTCTCAAGGTAGACCAGGTAACGAAGAAATCTTTAGTGACTTATTACCACTGTGGCCAAATGGGATAGGCTTTCCATTTGGCTGAATTGGCTCCATTGAAGCTGAATTACAGAATCTTATTTCTGTAGATGCATTGCCGTTTAACAAAATTTGCAGGGTGCCAATATAATTGAAGATATTGAAGGTTATAATGAAGATTTAGATTCTGAAGTGGACGATGTAGAATAAAATAATAGTTTGGAACCTGTTTTTTTCGTAAATAAAAATAATTAATCATAACATTACTTTTGCTTTAATATAAAATTATTGGTATTAATTCCCCGCTTTGTCAAATGCCAAAACCTACCAACCCACAAAAAATTTGCCATTTTTACCTTTATTTTATATTTAAAATATTTACACATGATGCATGACTTTGCTTTACCTACATATTGCAGGAGTAAATATCCTATTTACTCCTGCATGAAACTAAGAAATTACAACAATGTATCTTGTAGGAATCATGCCTTGCCATAAGAAATTCTTGACCTTTTGGAGGAGAGGCCTGTGTAATTTGAACAGGCAAATACATCAAAAAGAAAGAAATGTGCCATTTTTTGTTTATCAAATAACGAAAAACAAAGTTCTATTGTTCATCATGTCAAGAACCAACATATCTCGAATGTAGAAAATTAATGTGCCAAATTGTATTTGAATTATGTTATATAGGTGGTGTACGACACCCACTTATAATAGGAGTTATGAGAAAACTATTTTATTTATCCTTAGTGCTTACCGGCTACAGGCAATGATTGGCATCGTTATCCTCATTACTCTTTCAAGGTTAACCCTACCTATAAATGTTTTGCATCTGCATCTCTTAAATTGACTATTCCTTGAATATCCTTGGATTTTCTACCCCGAACGCATTATGGAGCATAACAACAAGTTTAAATAAAATAAAGATTAAATTGCCCACATGCAAACCAGAAACATAATAGTTATAATTATTTCTGTGAAATAAAAATTACTTTATTTTATTACTTGTCATTCTCACCATCATCGCATCAAGAATGTAAGGAGCAGGTCATTTACAAGTTTCCAGAAAATAAAGCAAAGGTATAATGAATAAATTTTAACTAATTTGTATGCCAATTTAGTTGAAAAAAGGTGAGATGTTGTAAGAATACGTCGAGTTTCAAGTTACATGGGACTTGTTTTCTTAAAGATTTCTGGTGGGCATAAATTTAACCACTTCGTGTTTCGGGCATGCTCGAAGCAAGTTCTATTTGTAATCTAATCCTCTCTTGTTAAATGACTTGTTTTAAAAGGTTGTATCACACATTTCAACCGATACAATGGTCGTACATTTGATACTTGACAATTACAGTGCCATAAAATTTTACCTTTAATTTATATCGGGATTGAGTCTTAAATAAACAATGGTAATACATTTTTGAATTATAAATTTTTTAATTTAATAATGGCTATTAAACGCTAACATTTGTTTATTTCATATTCTTAGCGATAAATTAAGTTGCCCAACAAAAGGAGAATACAGTTTTTATTATGGGACAATGAAGGCGGGTGTTAAATAATTGTTTATTTATATCTATAATTGTATATTTATGACAATTATTATCATACTAGCATAATTTTTAATCGAAAAACAAAATTATTATCATCTGGAAATAAATACAAATCAATCGACAAATCAATAACTGTCGACTGTTCTATTTATACATTAAGGACGAGATTAAGGAAGATATATGGATGTATAAAAACTAATATTTAATTTATACAATGCCTTCATAAATTATTAGGAGCCGCGTGACCATACTATATAGCTTTTGACCTAAGGATTTTGTGTTGCTATTGTGTAATATTTTATTATGGTTTAATTTAAAGCTTCACTTGAAGACGCCTCGCTTTTCAATGAAAGGTATTTATTTATTGCCATATGTTAAAGCAAAAATTATTCGTTAATTTATTGACGCCTTTTTCTGTATTTTTGTCCTATTTACACAATATCTTCTTGTGTAATTCCTTATGGATTTAGACTAAAATAAGCAAATAGTTGAATAACAAGGAAGACACACTTACCAGTTGAATATCTGGACATATATACGGAAACGAACCACTTAGAAGTTGTACAAGTTCTTTCATCTTCGTTGAGGAGTGATTTAAAATATTAATACCTCAACACTTCCCAGTGACATTTTATGACATTAGTTTTTGACGGACATTCATAGAAAACACAAACCTAGTCTACTATTTATATGTGGTCTATAGTAGACTAGGTTTATGTTTTCTATGAATGTCAGTTCCGTCAAAAGTCAAAAACTAATATCGTAAAAAAACACTGAAAGTGTTAAAGTATTAATATTTTAAATTCAAGTATAAAAGTATATAAATCAATAAAATAAATCGTACATCACTCCGAAGATCATCAATGAAGGTGAAAGAAGTTGCACAACTTCTGTCTGGTTCGTTTCCTTATATATGTCCAGATATGCAACTGGTAAGTGTGTCTGTCTTAATTATTCATCTATTTGCTTATTTCTCTATGTAATGAATTGCTACAAACCCAAGATTTCTTTTCGCAAAATAAATATAAATTGTAAAGAACTTAAAAGCTAACATATATACATTAACTAATTAAACAAAATAAGCAGTGAAATGTCGAAGTAAACATATTTTAGATAATTTAAAATTAGTAGGTAGCTATCATAATCAATAGATATAAGTAAACTAGTTGAATTTAATAGTTATTTATGTAGCAAGTGCAAAAATTAAATGTTTTTCATTGACGCGACATGAAATTGTCCAACGAAGCCGCAGGCCGAGTGGGACAACACGGCGAGTGCCCACGGTGTGTCGTGTACCGTGAACGATGTCGTGGCCGTTACCGGAGAGTGTGAAAACGTGCCATATGTTTCCATACATTTTGCGTGCCCCTTATCGTGTCATCTGACGGTAACGATATCGTATCGTGCGATGTGAAAACGCTCTTAAGGTTCGGGATTATAATTGATTATACAATCAGTGATCAATTAAGAAGTCAATAATATATAATATATAATAATAATATCTCTACCCCTCATTCTAACCGAAATGGTTAGCCCAGAAGCCAGAGACTTGAGCGGGAGAGGGGGCGGCATATTATTATTTCGCGAGCCGCATGTGCGACCAGGATCGACTTAGGTTGGTAAATTCTAACCACCATTCAGTGCAGGAATGAGGGAAACCTGGAAAACCTCATTAGTTAGATGAAATGTTTTAATATAGCAAAGATGTCAAAATCTCTTTTAGTTAAAGAAGTGTATATATGACAGGTAATTATAAAATGTTACAGTCTACTCCACAAAATGTTTTTGTTTTCAAAAACAGCAACAGCAACAGCAACAGCAACAACGTGATAGTGTGTAGTTCAGTACAGACGCAACTCGATCGTGAAATCACGCCTACTTTTACCGAGTTGAACCAAATAGGGCTACTGCCCCAGTTTATTGACTAGGTATATTTTATAGTACATTTTAGAAAAATGCACTCTATCAGTCCACATTAATTTGCATAGATAGGTTTTGGAGTCTATACGTACTGTAAAAAAATTATTATGGAATTATAATAATATATTAATAGTGATATATTATCCTATATTAATAATGATAAGTTCTATAGTTATGTCGATAAGATCGCCATGTTCCTACATTGTAGCTTCTTCTTTTAGTACGAGATTTATGCAATTATGCCACTTCTCTGCAGTTACTCGTTCCAGGGAATTGGTTGACAAAACCTTTACGTCATTTGATTTAAAGGTAGTGTTACCGCTACCAATTCAATAGGGTTGGTTGGCAGTAATAGGGAGGTAGCCGTAATACAGTTATTTGATGATTCTTTGCTATTTCATCTATAACGTATTTTTTGGGTCTTTTATTAACATTGACAACCGCCAAAAGTTCCTTGTCCGCCATAGTTCTTTACAATACTATAAATACTACAAATCTTTCACATTCATCATAAAAATATAAGATAGACAAATAACTAAAGAGTTCAGTAAATATTCATAGCTAGGAAAACTTCGGATGCTTCCAAACATGATAGTACCAGACAAACTTACGTGCGTGTAGGCGGTAACTAATCATTATGCGCAATTAATTTGGAAAGGCTCTCTATTATACCTAGAGGAAATTGACGGGTTTTGCACTTTGAGGTCAGTGAATATATCTAAATATATAATAAGACTATTTAATAGCATCCAGCCATTTATCTTTTAAATATATTTACCTGGGCAACAACATTATGATAGCATTCTAAATTTTAATGCCACGCTCTTGCAGGTCAAAATCTGAAAATATACATGGAGATCATTTTGTATGTTTATATATATATATATATATATATATATATATATATATATATATATATATATATATATATATATATATATATATATAATATATATATATATATATATATATATATATATATATATATATATATATATATATATATATATATATATATATATATATATATATATATATATATATATATATATATATATATATATATATATATATATATATATATATATATATATATATATAAATATATATATATATATATAATATATATATATATATATATATATATATATATATATATATATATATATATATATATATATATATATATATATATATATATATATATATATATATATATAATATATATATATATATATATATATATATATATATATATATATATATATATATATATATATATATATATATATATATATATATATATACACATATATATATATATATATATATATATATATATATATATATATATATATATATATATATATATATATATATATATATATATATATATATATATATATATATATATATATATATATATATATATATATATATATATATATATATATATATATATATATATATATATATATATATATATATATATATATATATAGTACTAATAATGCGTATCTATAATAAAAAACTTTTCGCTTATTAAATTTCGTATTTTTTGTACGACGGTGCGAGCGAATCATAAATAGAGAAATTGTTTGAATTTTCAAGGCACAGGGGTTTAAAATTACTCAAAATTTTCAACCGCGATTATAGTTTCTGAAAAAAAGTAGGTTTCTCAAGAAAATTTAAATTATTTGAACGCTGGGTAGTTTTTAAGTGCTATTGCCAACATTTCCAAGTTGCATATTTAAATTGAAAAGAAAATGGTTGCAAGGTAAGGATATCATCATGGGGAAGGAACAGCAAGGAGACGCAATTTGATTCAAGATGAAGAAATTATAAATTGATTAAGAAGAAACCGCTTTGATACGGCTGCAACAGCTTGTCATGGTACGTACTTTCCTGCTTCCTTGTAGACATCTAGATGGCGAATTAAACAGAGTGATATATCAATAATTATGCAGCTGTTAAAAACATAGGTTATCTGCCTGCAACAATTAAGCAAGGCTGCTCTTTGTGAAGATTTCTGGTCTAATGTCATTTATGCCACGATGGGTCACTTCATGTGTATAGACCAAGAAATATGATATACCAAGTCAGTTAATTGTATCGGTCGTTTTTCTGTTAATATGTGGGCTTGGATAAGCGCGGCCAGTCCAGGAGTCTTCTGGCTTGCTAAATGAAAGAAAGGCTAAATGGCGAACATTATAGACATTTTCTGCAAAACATTATCAGTGCAGCATCAGTATACAGACAATTTTACCTAGTACGGAACTAGTATTTGGACAACAACCTTCAAGTTTTGCATGGCCATCTAGAATTAACGATCTCAATACAATTGAAAACGTCTGGGGACGATTGGTCAAGGAAATTCATGTTAGTAATTTTAGAAACAGGGAAGAACTTTTGTTGGCCGTTGAAAACGCTTGGCATAAGTTGGATGCAGATTACTGTCGAAGTCTATGTGCTGCAAAAGCCACAATTACATAATCCTAAAATACCAAAAATTAAATACCATTTATGAGAGTCGTTTACTTTCAACTGCGTTGTGATATTTTTTGTAGAGAGGAATCCATGGTCTCTTTGGATATCAAATTGTTTCTTGAACAGCTTGACATATACGCACCTACATACATACTATTGCTATTATATGCAAAGACGTTTATATAGATCTTTGCTAGGTATATATAATCTTATTTAAGTCACTAGAACAAGCCTTGTAATAAAAGTAATTGTTTTAAGGGGACTTTATAACAAAAAGACACTTGTTAACATTAAAGGAGAATTTTCGAAAGCATCCAACAGGTACACCAATTAACACCTTTTACCTAATTAAACGAAACGATCTGCTACATAAAGTTTGCGAAAACTGGCAAGTTGATATTAACTGGACATAATTATATATATTTATTCTTACCATCGGCATCGTATCTACTTTGATATACATGTAGAGAAAGTTACGATAAACACCATTAAGTAGTATCAAGATAAATTGTTGTGATATAAAACTGATTGGGCATGACTAACTAAATATTAGGGCAGTTTTAATATAGGTAGTTATATTGTTTTTATAACCTTTCAGGGTATGGGGTAATTCTCTACTGAATGATACAATAAACATTATCGAAAATAACTTAATTGTCATACAATTACAATAAACTTAAGACCCTAACGCTCTCGTCGTTGACCAATAGCCCCTCTAATAGATGTTGTTGCGTTGACACCTCTCTTGACGGTTCATGTCTGTCTTCTTGCCCAGTCTGCCTCTTTGATATTCTTGCACAAACTTTTTTATGACTATGGATACACTACAACAGTACGTATATACATACTTTGGTTTTAGATTCCGAGTAGTTATGGAATTGGTACATTTTCCCTTGCATCAGATGAACTAGTTCTTATGTTTTTACATATTGTATGTGATGAAGTGGAATGACAAATCCCAGTTTTCCACCTCTAAAACCTTCCGGCTCATTGAAAAATAATTGAAGACATTAAATTTTCGTGCTTTTTTAATTTTTTGTCAATTTTTACCACCAAGGACCTGTGTTACGGCAAAGTCACTACGTACACTTTTTAAGTAGACTAAATTAACAAGGTCAGCAAAATGAAAACACTGCTCCCGGTAGACCAAATAATACTGTTGTGGTGACATGATCTGTTCAAATGTTTTCCAAATTTAATTTTTTAAGATTTGAAAATATTTTCCAATTGCACACAAAAAGTTTGACCTTCAAAATCCGGCGCACCAAATAATTCTGTTGTTCAAAAATTTTCAAAATTCAAAATAAATTTATTTACAATATATACATTAATTGTCAACAGATTTATAGGAGCCTTACAGTGCGGCAGTATGTTTTACATACATATTAAATATGACTTAATTGTACGTAGCCTGCTTTTCACCCAGTTGTTGTGGTCTTTGCTACTGCGGCTTCTATTGTCCTGATAGCTATGATACTCAGCCTGCCGGCATGCTCGCCCCCTCTCCGCTTCTCGCTCAAAGGAGGGTTAAGTATATTTTAAGCTGTGCATTTGTGCAACTTCTGAGTGGAAACTGGTTGCTGTGATCGCTGTATCATCTGCATACGTTATTAATTTTGTTTGCTTAAATGTTGGCATATCCGATGTATAGTATGTGTAAAGTTTTGGGGCCAGCACTGTTCCTTGTGGGACCCCTGCTTTTTGTGGGTGAGATTGGGATAGAGAGTTTTGGATTTGGACTTGGAAGGATCTCTGGGATAGGTAAGATTTTATTAGGGAGGTAACATAGGGTGGGAATTGTAATTTATTTATCTTAGCGACCAACCCCTCTTGCCAGACTGTGTCGAAGGCTTTTGCTATGTCTAGCAGGAGGAGTGTGGTGTTCTTTCCTTTATTAAAGTTTTTCGTTACTTTTGTAACAATTTTGGCGGCTGCCATCGTGGTATTTGCGCCTTTGCGGAAGCCATATTGGTGATTTGGTGTTATGCTTTTCCTGCTGTCTATTTTGTCGAACCTTCGAAGGACGACTCTTTCTGTTAATTTGGAGAGGGTAGGGAGTAAGGATATTGGTCTGTAGGAGCCTGGATTTGTGAGGTTTTTCTTTGGTTTAGGAATAGGGATGACAATGGCATGTTTCCAGTCTTGCGGGAAGTACTGATGCTTTAACATTGCATTGATTAAGTAGGTCAACTTCGTTATTGATTTCCTCGGCAGATTTTTCAGCAGGGCGTTATCAATTTGGTCACTACCCGGTGCTTTGTTGTTTGGCAGTTTTTTTGAAATTTCTGCAACTTCCTTAGGGGTGGCTAGATACTTTTCTAGTTCCCTCCAAATAATTCTGTTGTGGTGACATGATGACTGACCAAGTCCTCATGCGATCAATGAAAACCTACCAAGGTCGAACCAGGGGTCGCGAAATGACAGACAGTATGCTAACTCAATGGACATTAGGCATGGTCTACCTCCAAAACGCATGTACATATGTGGAAAGCTACTCCGGCATTACGAGTGGTACGTCTGAGCAACACATTGATGTACGACCATCCAGAACCACCAGAGACGAATAAAATGCAGAAAAACTGCGTGGCTTCTTTCGTACATAAATAAAGTGTGTGCGTGGAACTTTAGTGATATCTGAATTCGGGTCTAAGTAATACCAAAGTTTACAGAATATACTTATATTTCGTGTACTTACTAACGTGATATTAAGAGGTAAAACATCGGCATCGTGCTGAAAATATCGAACCACATGCCTAGTAAGTATTCTTCGTTATTTACGTACAAAGTCACTGCTTTAAAATATCAGTCAGAGTACATGGTAATTATCAATTTACAGTAAAGGAATGCAAGAACAAAAATTGAAGAATGTATGTAAAAACTACTTAAAACTATACGTTTATTGCAGCAGATTTGAATTCGAAGGGAGCTAAAATGATCATTTCCTAACTTAAAAAGATATGTACCTATAGATACTGCTCAGTATGTCAATATCCGTTTTCTTACTTAGTGATTTTTGTTCATTATTTATAAAAATTATCTCCAAAAACAATCGCTTAAAATAGTTTGCTTTCTCTAGCTAATACTGTGGCATTTTGAAAATCAGGATTACAAAAAATTTTAGTGTCATGTTTCATGTTCTGATAGTGTGCACGAGTTCACATGTCTTCTACAGTCGCTTTTGTATGATGTCAATCTGGCGTTTAGTGTCCTTGACGTTTGTCCGATATAAGTGCTATCTCAATTGTGACAATTTATTTTGTATATAACATTTTTCTACTGTTTTAAGCTGAATTTTAGTTCACACACATGTTATACTTCGTTAATGAACTATTATATTATTTAACATTTGAATAAATTATACAAATAACTGTAAATGATAAAAAGCGCCTAAACAACTATTAATATTAATAGTATAAAATTCCTTCTACATTTAGATCATGGCAACAATTAGATAAATGCAGTCTACCTTCAATACCCATATTGGTAGATATATGCATGCTCTCAAACTCGAAACTCTTTAATGTACGGTTGCAGGCACAATTAAAAGATGTTACCTACTTATATTATTTATGCAATCCATTAGCAAAGTAGTATTAAGATGAACAAAAGGCTGCAAATTGCCTATAGATTTATCCAGACAGCTGATGAAAATTGAGTTTCAGCAAATCATAACTATCATTAATGAAAAAAGTTAATTCATGTTAATGAAACATACTATTATAAATGTAGCTTTGTAATGTGTTTAAAAAAAATTTAATAGAATGTTACTTGAATAAGGAACATCCGACTATATTGAAATTAGAAAATTTCGAATTTTGAACACAATAGTCGTAATGAGCCTATTTTTGGCAAGTAGCTTTATAATTAAAGTTTACACTGTGGAAAATATTCACTTTTGTGTAAAATAATTAGAACATGTTTAGAAAAATAACTTTCCATCCTGTACGATATAAAAATAAGCAATTCTTTCCTATAAAGTTTCTCAAAATAATTTTCTATTTTTTGTCAATTTGAAATTCCCTGATACTTTATTCAACAAGTCTAAAGGTGCTACCCATGCACCATTGACCACAATATATTTCAAAAATATGCAACCAAGAATATAGTTGTAGATGTTTTCAACCACTTTTCCATTCAAATCCACTATTATTCACGTTATGATCGAGATTTGATCAGCTGGTATAGAGCACCCCTGACTTTAAATACTAAAACTTCAATCGCTATTTATGTAACCAGTTGGGAAAAGTACTATTTTGTGAAACGAGCATATTTCCAGTTCCGCAAAAGGATGCAAGGTACACAAGATAGTTTTTCCCAACGTGTTTCATACAAGATTTTTTCTAATTCTGACCAATTTTATATTTTATGAGAAGAAAATCTGAATTTTATATTTTACGTTTAAAATAATCCAGCAGGTTGTAACGGTGTGACAGCTTGTCACTTTCATAGCTTTTCAGTTCCATAATTGTCTAAATAACATACGATGAAATGAACTTTACAAAACCAGTTGTGTAAAATTTTACTTTTCATAACTGATTATGAAAAGTAAGACGTTTCCTAACGTCAAAGGGTTTTGAAAAGTATCACTTTAAATGTCAAAATTAGAAAAAGAATTATCTAATTTTGACATCTTATTTTTATCTTATTAATTGACACTTTCGAAAACCTACATATTTATGTTTTGCATGTTTTACCTCAACAAAGAACGGTGACAAGTTAAATTTGGTTATCAAATTGGCTTTGAATAGCGTCACATTAAATATTAAGATTATATAAAGGGTCCGCCAATAAGCGCGCTCGATCTTTAAAATGAAATAAAGCAAGTTGTGTGAGAGGTATAAATGAAATTTATTTTTTGTTTGAAAGAGTATTCGAAGGCATTATGTATGGAAAATAATATCGGTCAAATGTCCACCTCGGCTTCGCTGGGTGGCGCGCATACGAGAAGTCCAATTTTCAATGACTCTGGCGCACAAATCGGGCTGTATTTCATCGATGGCGTGGCGTATGTTGACTTTGAGGGCATCAGTGTTTTGTGGTTGGTTTGCGTAGACCTGTGATTTAAGAAAACCCCACAAGAAATAGTCTAGTGGGGTTAAATCGCACGATCTCGGTGGCCAGTTGATGTCGCCTCCGCGCGAGATAACCATTCCTCCGAAGCGCTCGTGCAGAAGATCCATTGTGGCGCGCGCTGTGTGGCTCGTAGCGCCGTCCTGCTGAAACCACATATCCTCGACATCCATATTGTCGATTTCATGCCAGAAAAAGTTCGTTATCATGGATCTGTATCGTTCGCCGTTTACCGTGATGGACACACCATCGTCGTTCTCGAAGAAATACGGCCCGATGATGCCTCCGGCCCAAAATCCACACCAAACAGTTACCTTTGCTGGGTGCATTGCGACCTGGTGGACCTCCTGTGGATTGTTCTCGGCCCAATAACGGCAATTCTGCTTGTTGACATTCCCATTTAACCAAAAATGTGCCTCATCGCTGAAGATGATTTTGCGACCAAAATCGGGGTCGACTTCCAACTGCTCTAAAGCCCAATCAGCGAAGATACGGCGCTGTCTATGGTCGTTTATTTTGAGCTCTTGTGTCAGCTGGATCTTGTACGGATGCATGCCCAAATCCAGATGCAAGATTCGGCGAAGTGATGTTTCCGAAAGGCGGAGTTCCTGTGCGCGACGTGAAATTGACTGTCGCGGATTTTCACGCACACTATCGCGCACAGCGGCGACATTCTGGGCAGATCGGACGTTTCGACGACGCGTCGGTGTTGGCTGATTGTTCACCGAACCGGTTGCCTCGAATTTGTTAATCAAACGACGGATAGTCGACTCAGCAGGACGATCAATTGCACCGTAAAATTGGCGGAGCGCGCGGAACGTTGCTCGAACCGATGAATGATTTTCGTAATAAGTTTTAACGATTTGCACATATTGCTCGCGGCTGAATTGGTTCATGGTGATTTGTGAAGATACACTGAATAATAACAACTACGTTTGCCAACTCTACCACAAACAACATGGCCGCCATGAGCTGTCAAAGATCGAGCGTCCCTATTGGCGGACCCTATACTTATATATAGGTAGTAGGTATTATATAAATCTCATTAGGAAATTAGGAAACTTTACATATTTTTATAATAAACTGACGAATTTATAAATATTTCATATTTTTTTGTATGAATATAATAAATATAAGTATAATATAAAGTAGCTTACATAAATTATGTTTAAACTAATCTCTGGCAGAAACGTCGTGTTTCCTTATCTAAAATCTTCTGTTCATCAAATTGACTATCCTAATATTTTCGGTAGATTTAATATTAATACTTCCAGTTATAACTTAAGAAGCCGTTACTGAAAGTTGAACGAATTCTTATTCACGCTAGGAAACGCCAGTAATAAGAATTTGTTACAGTACATTTCGGATATATACGAAATAATAAAACCATTTAATATATACCGCTACACGCGCGGTTTTCAAAGTCACTACTTCATTGAACAGCTGAACACAGGACCGTGTTACGTAAGTCGGGATTTGCGGATCAAACGCGCAAATACAACTAATAGAATACGGCCCTGTTTCTTAATTTAGGTAATAGTTTTATGGGTTCTCTCTATCTAACATGTGTGTGATGTGATATTTGTGATATATTGTGATGTGATATCTTTATCTATGATGTGATATTTTTACATATCTTATATTTAAGAGATGTACTGTAGATATTAAAGCTGAGGGTTAGCGCTAAAAATAAATTGTTCAGACTCGTTGGGGAACGGTTTTTCATTTGATCGTAAGAAGTATCTTTAAAAATTATTAATAAAATTTCATATTTGTTGTGACTAAATATTTCATGTTGTAAATATTATTGGTATTCACGTAAATATTTATTTATTCAAGTTCAAGTTCATTTATTTAACAGTTCTATATAGGTACATCAAATTGTGATAACATACTAGAAACCAGAGTACCTAATACATTTTTGGAGATAGCGACACAAATGTGAACGGCTGGATATTTTATTGAGATGAATTACTTTTTAATTGTGACATCATATCATAAACTATAAAGTTTAATCAACCAATTACTTATAACACATTTTGCTAGCAAAAATCTTTGAGTACGTGAAAGGTTATATTTTATCTTACGGATATTACGGATTGCTATCTCTTTATTATATGTCAAAAACGTGTTGACATAAAGAGGTTTATGTGGGATAATTTGAAGAGTCAAGAACTCCCAATGATAATATATAATGGCATGGGGTATTTCTTCGTATCTAAGTACATGCTATATACGATACATTTTTTGTATCATTTTTCAAGCGTTTGACATGATCCCTTTTACTAATTGCTAATATATAACTAATATCTTGAACCGCCAAAATGCCCGCCACACGAGAGTTGAACAACGGCTAATGGGGGTTAAGGGCGATAAAATATACAATAGAGGGTTCTGTCAAGCTCAGAGCATAATGGAAATTTGATTCCTTTGTGTCAGTAATTATAGTACAAAAATAAGATACGAACTTTTGTAATTAATTTATTAATAGAGAACGTGCTGGTGACATCGACATCTGAATTTTTATCCCGCATTATTTCCGTTGTTCAACTCTCGTGTGGCGGACTATAGAATTATAATTAATAAGGAAATACGGTAGATACCTATTGGTTATACCCGAAATGTCGTATAGGTTTACGAACGCCTAGTCAGTTTTATAAAATCTTGAGAAATTATAATTAACATATATGTTATTGTTCAAAGTGGTGAATACATGAAACAATTTCTGAGAATTTTAGAGTAGCTTATATTTTCAGAACATTCTGAAACGTATTAAGGTTGCATATTGTTCATATGGATATTGGACATATTATTTTTCTTCTATGCATGTTTGGGGAAGTACATATTATGTAATAATAGGAAACTCTAAATAAATAATACCCCTATATATGTAAAATAATAAAATAAAATTGACTTGTTCTGTGGTTTTTCAAAAGTACCATGTGTGAGGAACAAAATAATTTCAATATTTTTCCAGTTTTTGACAGGTGCTTCGTATCGGATCTCTACGGTCTCAACCAGCACTGGCCGCCGATGACCAACTTACCCCAACCGGTCTTGTACACGTTGGCTCAGCTCATTGGCCCAACTAGTTGGCCAAACGTGTACAGGAGAGAGTGGGTTACGTCAGATGTAGATCACACATTTCCTGGTGGATTAGAACAACTGAATTACATTATTTTATAAAAAAACAAAAAGCACTTACATACATTGATAGAAATGAATGAGTAGGGCACGCCAATCAAAAACCATGCTTCCATATGACGCCATTCCTTTAATCCTATCGTTCCATATATCTACCCGATCGTCATTGTCATAGCTTCATAGAACATTTTATTTTTTCTATTTAAGTATACATAAGTACATATATACATATACACACATTTTTTCTGGGTTCAAGCAAAAAACCAAACTTTAATGAACTATATTTAGTGCAAATTTGGTTCTTTAGTGTTTAGTTTTGACTGATCCAATATCGACCATAGTTTCAGCCAAAATTCAACCATATACAAATTTTACCACTTCTTCAGAACAAACACAAGCTACCACAAAATTAGACCTTCAGTTTTAGGTAATTACCAAAATAAAGCTAGGCACGGAGACATTTAAAACTATGCCAATATTCTCTTAGAAAATAGTTATCTTATCAAAAGCATATATACCAACTGTAAGGTAAAAGGGACAATTAATAGTTAATAAATATACTTAGTTATGCTCAATCGTTATATTCGTAACTATCTTTCGAGCAGCAAATTTTGGTGTTCTCGTATCATATAAATAAGCTAAGATGGTAATCGAGATACACAAATCAAGACAATCACTTCATAAAAAAAAGATAATAAGAGGGAGGTGTTAAATAATTGCTCTTATGAGTATCTTTAAATATAGGAACACATAATCTTGTCCCAGAATATTTTTACCTTCCTAAGTGATTTGCATACGTACTTAATTTAAATATCATTTATCATGCTCTCCGCAGCCAATTAGCAAGTACCTCATTGTGAAATGGTTAAGCTGCATCTGCAATCTTGATGCCATTTCAAGTCGTGAAAATTTATTATACAAAAGTTGGTTATAAAAACAATTCCACGGACACCATTAAATTTATTTAATTCCGTTGCACACGCCTAAGTGCAACCTAATTAAGCTTAAAATAACATGCAATTGACTATGACAACTAACTTCGTTAAAGGAAATCAATAAACCAATCGATAAAAAGGGAAATTTATATTTTAATTAAGTAAACATGAGTAGGTACTCCACAGTAATAAAATTGCCATAATAAGGCGAGGCAGTTCCACGAATGCAAATATTTAAATTGAGTGTCAAATGGCATTAAAGTCCATAACACACAATACAAGTTCGTGTAAATCAGTTCTTATACAACCATTTCACAAGTCCTTATCCATAATTATTGTTTCTTCGCCGCTTCAGCGACCCTCTGCATCCTGCTTCATCCTAACTGAAAACAAGCCAAGGAATAAAACGCCCAGTGACTACTGCGTGGAAGAGTCGGCCAACTTGATCCGGTTATGACCAATAAAATCTGAGATGAGTCTCTGGCGTAAATTGTAGCGACTTCATGACTTTAACATAAATTATTCCCGTTTATTTCTGTGGGTTAAGTGTTAGTGGGATACTAACATGTAGTTATGAATTGTTTGTTTTGCACAGCAGCCGTACATACAACTTGCTTTTATGCAGATGCCTGCAAAGTGTTTTTTGTCTCTGCTTAAAATATGCAATAAAAAATAATGATGCTCATAAATATTTCTAAAATATACGTCATAAATCTTGATACATAATGCACAATTCCCACATTTTAAATCGGTTTTATATATTTATATTTAAATCGCTTCTCTGTCGTGTAGGGACCTAAGGATCATATGCAGAATTGAAGCCCATTGGATCAGTTACTTTTTTTACCCTGAGGGTGGATGCCATCTCTTCTCGGGGGTGGAAATGTTTTCACTCAAAATAATCACGGAAATGGATACAGTAATATGCTTAATATGAATTTTTTTTTCAACATACCTTTTTGTTAAGACAACTGAAAAATTTAGAAATTAGACACAGACATTATTAATTTTAGTCCGGCGGAT
>CAXKVY010011597.1:0-25280 GCA_964058915.1 Tetropium fuscum
ATAATAATTTTGTGCAATATTTTTTACAGATTAGGGGCGATCTGCCTCCATCCGGAACTGCTATCGGGTTGAATCCTCACGGTTGATACTTATACAATATTATACATGTCCCGCACAACATTCTTTCAAAAAATAGACCTTAACTAAATCATCACTGAAAAATGTTACTGGCTCTTAGACTAAAACTGTTGGCTTTTCAGCTCCACGTAGGTACTTCATAAATGAATAGAAATACGTATAACACGCTGTAGTTCAAGTACGGGCAACATTTTTTGTAGGGTGGCAAATTTTTAAAATACTTAATAATAATAGTAATAGTACCTATTAAAAAATTTAGAAGATATATATTAAGATAAATAAATATAATAAAATATATTAGGATAAATATATATATATATATATATATATATATATATATATATATATATATATATATATATATATATATATATATATATATATATATATATATATATATATATATATATATATATATATATATATAGATAAGTAAACAAAAATAAATAAAATTCTAACAACAAATAGGTAACTCCTTATAGTCATACCAGCTGACCGCCAAACATTCTTTTTTGGATTTTTACGTAAATGAAACACAGTGTTTGTTGTGAATGCAAAAGTTAAAAATACTTTATTGTAATGTGAAATCATGTGCAATATTTTTTGTCTCTATGTTTTCGGCATGAACAAATAAATTGAGTTTACCAACACGTGTTCAGCACGCTTCAATACTTCAACAGGCTCCATATACGATCCCTGGAAGATGCATAAATATTTTAAATCCAACTAAAGCAACGTATCGTAACGTATTCTGAATATATATAACACATTACCTATCTAATAAATACTTTATGAGAAATTTGGTCTTATAGAGAAATTTAACTATTGGCACGTTATTTGTCTTTGACGTTAGTTTTTGAAAATAGGTTGCCATAGAAATGTTTTTATTGCTTTAACATTAAATTAGACCCTTGTGGTTGGTTTTATCAATGTTTTCTACAATTTATTGGTAGATATGTCTTACTTTAACAAGTTATTCTGTCCGTATAAAACTTATACAAAGTTCACTGACCGGCAAAACGGCGAAGATAAGCGCTAGTCATGGACGTAGGCATTTTCGTAGGGGGTCGAAAGTAGAAGGTCTTTATATGCATATTTTAAACACCACAGCTGATATTGAATGCAAGTTTCCACACCACTCATGAACTATTTCTTTCGGCGCATTGCCATTTTCTAATGAGTGCTTCGCTAGTAGCCATATTTCCCACAAGAAACAAAAATAAATATGTAGCAAACAGCTAAATAGCCGTCTTCAAAGTAATAATAAATTAACAAACAACCACCTTTATATATCTTAAAAACTGGTAATTACGGGTAATTAATATCACTATGATTAGTGTCACCATCACTATGGCCGCCACTTATAATAATTGGAAACATTTTGATATTTTCAATTCCGTATCACTATTTCTACCACTCGTCACTTTATTATCACTATAACTCACCACTATCGCTACATTATTGTTAACAAAACTTAGAAAAGGAAAAGGAATGCCCATTTATCTTGATCATTTTTAAATCCTTCTCTTTTTTAACGATTGTTGGGGTGTTTCTTCACATTTTTAGCTATACTTAGGCGCATTATCCATAACACAGCACTTGATTCCAAATTTTTAAGTACGCCGATAAACCATTTCTCGTATACTTCGGAATTCATATCCTCGTGGTAGTCTCCGGTCTCTTTAGATTGAAACATCAATTATCCATTAGGCAAAAATCCACCATCACTTCTAATATGCGTTATGATAAAACGGCGACTTTTTCCAGACGGTATTTTGAAACCAGTTGTAATTTTTTGAAACCATTTTTCACGTTTCCATCCTGCTAGACTCCCTTCACAATATGTCCTTCTTTAACATTAACTGTATGTCAAATATGTTACAACATGAATATAATAGCAGTGACTTATTTTAGTCGTTTTCGACTTTGAAGAAAAATTATTAACTTTAAAATATTTTAACTCTCTTTACATAAGGTTTGGCCGAAAAAGCGATACATTGTACTTTGAAACATAGGTATGTTCAATGAGTAATACAGTCGTTTGCAATTTTAACTGAGGCGCGCGCATCTTTACATTTAGACTTGCTGCTAGCCGATATCGGCAACAAATGATCCCGAATCGAAATTTGAGACATATTTTAATGTATATTAAAATAGTATCAGTCGAGCAACCTTGTGACAAAATTCCGATAATATAAAAATCTAAAAATATTCTTGGGAAAACAACTGGTTTTCCTGGGCACACCTTATTCCATGTACGCTGTTACGTTTACTTTTAGTAATTAGCAATTTAAGAATCCGAAATTTATTGTAGGTATAATTGACGGATAAAATGATTGTAAGCAATGACTAGGAGTTCCCTTTAGCATGAGTTTAGAAATTCAGGTCGGCATATTACTTTCATTAGTCGATTACATTCATCAATATTGCCACAACGCATTTAATAGATTCTTTGTCATAGATTTATCACAGATATCTTAGTGCATATCTGTGCCGCTTTATTGTTTTGTGAGTTGAACATTGGCAGTTCTGTGACGCTAGCCTAGGTCGGAGACCTATGGTCTAATGTTATGAGATTACGTGATTTTCTTGGTTAAATAACGTATTATGTACGTTCCGATAGAATTCGAGGAAATCATTGTTCATATGTTGCGATTTTGGATGAATCTACACATACCACATTAGTGGTATCAAATAACTTTTATAAAAAAACATTGAGGTAAAACATTTTGTTTTCATGAAACCGCTTGTTCATATTTTATTTTGCCTACTTTGTGTTCTCTAGAGCCTGCGTTGCGTTGAACTCCCTAGAGTTAATTGACGGACACAGCTAAGCTATTTTTTCGAACCCTTTTTCCAACTACTTAGTAAGTTTTACCAGATGTATATTCACTTAACCTAACTTTTTTTTACCTTGTAATGAACAAGCTGATCGGTCTGTGTTACAGAGCTTTCTTGTCTTTCGGCGAGTGTTACACGCCGACAGAAGTTACTCCACCTTTTACACCACCTTTTTTGGAATCATCTTTTTTAACCACCTTTGGAACCACCTTTAGGAGCACCTTGCTGAAGTCTATCAACCCCTGTACCGGCGTAGAGTTACAGGAGAGATCCACCTTACTGGAAGACTTGCATATCACAGATAAGCCTAGTTTTAAGCTAGTGTGTACGCTTAAAAATATAAAATTATTACGAGCCCTCAGCTAACGTTTGACAAAGTATCTATAGCTATCCACCTAGTTACTCCCGCTGTTTATGCAACTTATTTAGGTAGGCACTGCCTCACTATTTTTATTTATTATTTTGATTGCGAAAAGGTCATCGTGTACTTTGACATTTAAACCATTTTCTGTATAAGCTGTTTATGTATTTTATGCTGCGTTTCCAGGTATAATACCACATTTTTGGTAAATTTTTGAATTCTTTTTTTGTACCATTTCTAACTTTCCTATTTGTAAAGTAAACATAGTAATAAGTATACTGTGTGTCTTATTTTTCTTCCCTCCCTAAAAATTACAGAAAGTGCCAGAGTAGATTCGATAGCCAGGATAATTTGCGGGCTATGTGACTTGTGTAACTAAGCAGTGGTCTAAGTGGTCAGTGGAGTCCACGGGAATTTTATTTTTATTTTTTTTAAAAGCTGAGCTAGCTTAGGTAATTGCAAAAATAATTGTGACAAATAGTTTGATAGGTATATGGTAGCCTTAAAGTTTAAATGTACCCAACCCAAAGTGTTTGTATTATTTTATAGTAAGGGATCTTAAAGATAAAATTTACCTAATATGTGATTCTGCTATTTTATAGTTTGTTCACACAAAGTGAGCAAATTTTTCTGAAGTGGATCATATATGTTATTGTATGCACAATAATTCTTTTATGACAATCATAAATAATATATACAACTTTTTTATAGTATTGTGGAATTTGGTATTTCAATTTCACATTGAGAAATTTGAGAATTACTTGTGACAACAGCGATTGTTCCTTTAGACGGTTCAGTCAGTGAACTTGTGTACATTTTATACGGACCGTTGTTGAGCGAATATGAAGCGTTGAATGATAATATGAGTACTTATTTCTCCATTTGCTAAAAATGATTCGTAAATGGAGAACACTTCGAACAGTTACTGTAATTTATATGTGTAGTTACTATTTAAAATCATATTGTTTATGATTTGTAGTAAATAATGTCGATTTATTTAACTGTTCAAATTTTGTTTTTATTCTTTGTTTTATTTTATGAATAAACACATTTAATTTATATTTTTTCAAGTAATAGGAACATACCTACATTACGTAACAGGGGTTACAGGAAGCTCGAGCGGTAAAGTTAGACACGGAGTCATAGCGGGGAGTGTGTGAATCCACGAGTGCGTAATTGCTTATCGAATTGTGTAATATTCAATTACGTAAAATACACTCAAAATCACACTTACTTTGGCTAATATTATATTAATAAAACACTGACTAATATTTCAGTAATAGAATCAGTGAGGATTACGCACTACACGATACTTGACTTTTGGGAGATAAAATGTTTAATCTAAAGTATAAACAAACAAGAGCATTAACATTTTATGTGTGTTATAAAAAAAGAATATAAATATGAATTAAGCCCGGATACACATATTTTTGCACGTTCTCTCAGTAATTTGTTTACAAGATCGTGTGTATATATTATTATTAACATAAACATAAATCATTAGATTTAAGGTGTAATATTTTTCTTTGCGGTACATATTCATCCTGTATCAAAATATATAGTAATTTTTGTTGGGATAAAAATATTACGTAAAATATATCTTTACTAATTTTACGTATTATTATTTGCCAATATTTCATATTAATTTTGAAATAATCTCAGAAAATCAAGAAAATGTAGGAAAAAAATCAAAATTAGTCATATGGAATAAATATTGAAAAATTATTATTTTCAGTATTATGGTAGTACAAAAAATAGTACATGCAAATAGCATTTAATGGCTATTAAGGCACTCGTATTCATAGGTAATTCTAATACTTCTAATAATTCTAATAATTCGTATCTTTATAAGTATTATAAAATTATCACTGAGTGGTATACGATTTTTTAATGATGTCTGTAGGTACTCTATACTTACTCGATATATAGAAACAACGAATTTCGATGGCATTTTGAGGTTCTTCATTCCCGCAAAATCTATGAATGCACAAAGAAGATGTGATTGTATTTTCGAGCTAATTCCTTTACTATAATGTAGTTTTTAGGTAGTAAAACATTTAAAAAAATATATTCCCAAAAATATATCCCTAAAAACAAATTTAACCGCATTAATGACTATATGGTATTAATCACTTAATGATTGATCTTTATACATTTTCGAATTAGGACTACATAATGCGCATTTTTTATCAAAATGTAGTCCTTAGCAGCTCAGCCGGTAACTTTCTGCCTTTCTGCCTTTCTATACCAGAACCCCGGGTTGAACCGCCCAATAATATGCTTTAAAATTTTTATTCGTAAACATTTAATCACTGCTGTCGTGCTATTAATTTTAACTGAAATATAATAAGTTCATATTTAACAGATCATTACCTCTTATATTTAGGGATTAATAACAAATAAAAAATTATTTTGTATTTAAAACGAGTCATACAATCAATAATGATACCTACATTTTAAAAATGTATCATTATTGTTAGATCAAAATTGGATAGGCATTATATCTTCAAATTATCCCGAAGTAGCTTGTAATACGTTTCCCTATAAATTTATATAAATATAAAATGCATACACACCGGGCGTATTAGCAACAGAAATGAGAAAAAGAAATCATAGAACACAATAGGAATTATTAACTTCATAAAACAGCAGTGAAACAAAAGAATATGTATGTAGGTACTATAGAAATACAATACAAACTACAACAAAAAAATACCTATTTACTATAAGAATCAGATTGTGACACCAGGAACATATTTTTGACTTCTTGGACTACTGGTCGGATTAGTCTAATTTTAGTTCCAAATATATCCTTTAATTCCTTAATATTCCCAGCATAAGGTCTATCTAGACCTTATTCTGAATAGACGTAGTAATATTGAGGAATTAAAGGATATCAATTATCAATTTATGTTAGACCTTACTTACGTATTTATTATACCCGAATTCATTTAAACTAGATAGTGATAGTGACTCATACTCGCTCTCTTCGTCCTGTACATTGAAACGCTGTCTGAGTCACTATAACGTTTAAAGAACTTTATAGTATGAGGTTTTACGACAGGTTGGATATGCATCTTGGATATTGCCAACAAGTAAATAGAAGATATCTACTACAGCACATAATTTTAAATAATTGCTATTGATTATTTTTTATTTCAATACCATATTTAGTATTAGTAAAGCTTATGATGTTAAATTGAGATATTATCAAAGACTACTTCAATTTGAGTTTTGAAAATTTGGGAAATTAGGTTTTCGGACATATCCTGCTCAAATAAATTTAATAAAAATATATTTAATGCGGACTTTAGTTAACTTCAAATCATCATAAGTTGTTTTGCCCAATGGAACACCCTGTATGTTTTCATTAGCTAAGTAAATAATATTATTCTCTTTAGAACAGTATGGCGGTTTCCAATACCTCTTCTATTTTTGAAATCATCTAGTTATTTTTCTCTCAGTCTTACACATAGAGGCGGTTTAATGAAGTATTGTTTATATTAACAAAAAGAAAATGAAAACTCATATTCAAAAACTGAGAATCAAAATTTATAATTCGCTAGCTACTTACCCGCCACTTAATTCGCGCGAATTTAACGCGCGTTTTGAGCCCGCGCGAAGGCAGCCTTTGTGATATTACGACGTGGGAGGGGGAAGCGGTGGGAGGCGCCTTTCATTTTCTTTATTAGTGTTAATATTAGATTACATTGCGTGTATACTTCCCTATTTGAATCGAATTTTGTTCACAATTTCATGAATTTTAATTTTTTTTGCGCGCAACTCTAATTATTTTTCTAAAATATAGGTACGTTACTACGTTACTCCTTATAACATCAGCTATCTGCCAGTGAAAGTCCCGTCAAAATCGGTCGAGCCGTTTCGGAGATTAGCCGGAAGAAACAGGCAACATTTAAAATTATTTTTTTGTTTTAAGCACGGTATATACTGTATTTATATATGTATTTAGTAAAAATCTGTTATGTTGGCATTACAGACACTTCAATTTATTTGTACAGAAAATATAGCAAGACAACGAATAGAACCTGAAGAGTGTTTAATGAGAGATATCCAACAATGAGTAGAGAGATATTAAGAAGAATTTTAAGAAATCAATTAGGAAATGGTTAGACGAAAATGGCTGTCCTTCATTAAAAGTTTCTTAATGAACGGCGACCTTTTCATGACAAAACAATACTGGATAATGTTTCTACATGACTGGATAACTACATATTCTTGAGACATATTTTCATGAGAGTCGTAATTAGTAAAAACGGATCCGAGAGAGATTTTCTAGCGGAGATATATGGCAGAGACATTGAAATTTGCCTTATTGCCGCTACAGTTACATTTTTTCATTTCCTTCGTTCTTTATTCCATTTAAACGTCTGAATTTGAATCATAATGTTTATTTTTGCATATGATTCGATTCGTCCGTAACAAGCCCTCTTCAACTGTGGGAATTAAACTTCCGTCCGAAACAGAATCCTGCCTATTCCCAGTTCGTTCACTTGTTTTTCTCGTATCTGTAATGTCAGGTCCATTTGGCGCGGTGCGTGAGAAGCGAAATCAACATCCCACTCCAGCTTTACTTTTAATTGTAATCTTCATTTAGTCTGACATTAAAGGCCCCCCTGACCCCTACCAACGATTTTAATCTCCCTATATGGAATTGCGAATTATGACATTGTATAGTTTGTAAATTATATTTATTTTAACTTTGTTTATATCCCGTATCATAAGCTAAACATTAAATACGTACCTACGTGCCAGATGAAGGCGCAAGTTGCTAATGTAACTAATGCATACTCTGCATTTATTTAATATAAATGGCCACCTTGACCAATGGTCAATGGATAGTTCTTCTGACACTTAAACACTTAACTGGCGCAGTCTGGTAGGATATCAGCATCTGGTATACTGTTAAAGAACCAGGTGAATTTCAATTCGTGCTCAAGAAATCCAACATCCCAGTATTCCAGAAGAAGCCCGTACATGCCAAAGCAAGTGAGTATCAAGTATTGTTCACAATCTCGACCCCGAAGACACAGAATTTCAAAGTTCCAAAGTTTATTATTGTCAAAATTAAAGCACACAATACATAAATCACAATACAAAAAATGTGCCACAACGAATACCATTTTTTTTCAAATTCAATATCGTCCAACTTTCCACGTAGTATTCCCCAGATCAATATAATAAGTATCCCTCAGATAGTTATGAAGAAGAGACAACAAAATGTTGACCCTATGAAAATAATAGCCTACAATTTAACTTAGTAATGAATCCATCTAAAATGAAAATTTTCAGAGTATCCCTATCCAAAATAAATAAGACGCAACCATAGGCGAATATAATATCAAATTACACGGTAGAAGTATACTACCGTGTAATTTACCGTATATAAAAATCACTAACCCGCCTATAAAATTATTGATAGACACAGGTTGCGTAAAAACAATTATTAGACCCGACATTATTGATAGACAGTAACAAAAACTTGTAACGCAGAATCAGGAATCAGATATAAAGCCCAAATTCTCGCCTTAGAATTTAACTCAAATGAAAAAATGTACTTGTAAGCATTCATGAGTATTTTGAAGTACCAATAGGATCCCCAGACTTATTAAAATTTGATTTAAGCCCTATACTTTCTCAAGACATTTTATGTAAGATCGATTTTAATATCTCCATTCACTATAGAGAGCCCACGGACAAAGCAATTAAATACTCAATCAATAACTATGATATTAAATATAAAAAAGAAAATTACCAATGCAATTCATATCAAGCTACAAAGCAAAACCCTGAACAAAACTCTAATTGGTGCTTAAATAATGATGACATTAGCCCTCTTATTAGATTAGATCATTTAAACTATCAATAATTAAATGCATTATAAACAATCCACGTGACATCACCTCAGATATTGATATTGATTGTTTATCTTTTATTCTCTTATTCGATTTAGACAACATACCTTCCCCTGACCCTGATGTAGGACAACCACTAGATGATTTACAAACAAATCACTCAAATGAAGAAGACCATGTATTAGATATTTGTTACACAGATAATCCTTTAAATATATATAAAATTCAACTTGTATTTCACGAAATACAAAATGCAATTTCTAACTACGGAAGCATCCAAGGTATATTTGATAAAACTAGAACCACCCTAACCTTTAAAATGTCTAGCTCAGATGTCAAAATAATAAAAATCATTTAACAATTGAGAACTACGCTCCTTGAGAACTACGCTCTATGTTTTTCAATTCCGATAACATAGAAAAGAATATCACGAGAATATTAAGACAATAATTTATCGCTAAATTAAAATTTATAATTTCAAATAAATTTACAACTGACATAATAGAACCAGAAGACCAATACAAACAAATTAAATATCACCATGAATCAAAAATTTGCCATCGTGGAATAAACGAAACTAGAATTGCACTCATGAAAATATGTTATTGGCCTAATATAACAGAAACTATAACAACTTATATAAATAATTGTAATACATGCCACCTTGCTAAACATGAAAGCCACCCTAACAAAACTAAATTACAAATAACACTCACAGCTAAACAACCTTTTGATATAATTTATTTGAATACGTTCTATGCAGAAAAAGAAATGTTTCTCACGTTACTAGGCCCATTTTCTAAATACGGACAAGCCTATCTACTACCCAACAAAAATAGTATAACTATACAACAGTTAATACTAATGTTTATCTCCCACTTCGTGCAATTATATAACAACTTAAAAACAAGTATAAAAATAAAAAAACTGTTAAATAAATTTAAACAAACCCCCAGCTTTAAAAGAAAACGAAATCGGATATATCAAACAACCCAATGTCAGACATAAAACCAGAAATAAATTTAAAGAAGTCAAAGTCGTTAAAGACTTGCAACGATAGTAGTTGCAAAACATAAATTTATTCATGTTATAGATTTAGAATCAATTATTAGAAAAGAATTAAATAGATTAGAATCATATTATGTTAATATAATAAGAATACACACAGATATGAAAACAGTATCCATATCTCAAGTTAAGCGAGGTCTTACTAATGCTGTAGGTATAGTAAATAAATGTTTATTTGGAACCATGAATGACGACGATAGACAAAACATTCAAGATAACTTAAATATTAATAAAGAAACATCAAGTTCACTTAAAGATCAATTAAATTTAAAGACATCTCATAAATACCTTATATGACAAGTTAAATAATACCTTTGATATAATAAAAAACAATCAAATACTAATAAATAAAGGAATAACCATAATTCAAAACTTAATCAAAGACAGCAATATTTTATTTGGTCTACAAGAAATTATAAACAATTATCAAATCCTTATAGAATTCATAGACAACATAAACATCGCTATTGGATTTTCCTACTTAAGCATAGTTCATAATCTCTATTGAATTATAATGATTTACAAGGAATTAAGAATACATTTTCTCAACTTTATATGAAAAATCAAATAATACAATTTAATAATCAACAATATTATTATTAATTATAAGGCACAGAAGTCAATTTTCTAAATAACAAAATTATATTTTCAAGTTGTGTACCTGTAGTAATAAAAAATCATTTTCTAGCTTTCACATATACGCAATCCCTATAAAAAGTAATGCGTTCTCAAAATGCTACTATACAAGTATTAAAATACGTCTTAGAGCCTAAATAAAGGATTCACACATAGAGCAAGTCAGGACCCAACTGGTATCAAGACTAAGCAGACATAAAAAACATTTAGGGAATTCTAGAAGTATATAAAATCAGTTATATACATGCCACCTTGTTTCTGTTACCAACATGTAGGCCAACATGTTTACTAAAAATTGAAAAAATTATACAACGCTGTATTTTGGTATAAATGCTTTCTTAAAATGAATTTTGGTATAATTTTACATTACATTATAATGCAATAAAGTGTCAATACGGCAGTGCCGGTGGGCTAGAAATGGTAGATTAAGAGGATTAGTATTAAGGATCTAAACAACGATAAAATTGACGCGGCCCGAAACGAGCTGTGACGTTACAGCCTACAATATTCGGTAGGCGCTGCGCCGGAAAGCGACCGAATGAACTATGAAAACAAGCGGTCGAGTGTTGGGATCTCCCGTAGCCGACCGAATCGGTCTTCTCGTCGTTTGTAAATTGTAGGATGTTGCGTCACGACTTTGAACTTGTTTGAAACGGTTCGGTCGCGCGCGAGATTTTAATAATTTATAACAATTTTATTACTAAGAATTAAGGCATCATATTTTGCATATCTTATTTTTCAGTATGGTAGAACATATTTATGCAAAAAAAAATTGGGAATGTTCCCCATTGAGCATCTATACCAAAATCCAGCTTTGCATTATTTGTTTCTAGTCTATTTGACTAAATAGAGACTGAAATGGCTGTACTACTAATAAAGTTCATTTATATGAAATTCGCATAAATATCACTACATTTAGTTAGTTCCACTCTATAAACTTACAATATAATTAAGAAACTTTCGTGTCTGTCTGGTAATTTAGTGACAATTATATCATACTGGTTCATACATAATAGTATTGCAACTTGGGCGTCAGTTTATTACCGTTTGTTTGCCATAATACCTAACGAGAAAACTTCATGAAAGGCTTTTCCCCTTGAGTGATCCTTCTCCCAACTCTGTTCCAATATTAAAGTTGGAATATAGTAATACAGTTGTTGGCAGTACAATAAGTAGTAAGAATGCCCTGAGTGTATTCTGAAGTATACGTGACATTGAATTTTTTAGAGCTCAGGAAACATTGAGTTCCTTATTTTCTAAATATGGCGATGGGATTACGATTACGATATACATAATGATGCTGATAATGTGTAGTTATGTTTACATGTCGGGTCAAATTAGACGTGAAAAGTGTGAAAGTTCTAAATTAAAATGGATTTTTTTTTTTTGGAAATCATTCCTCAACATAAATAGAACAAAGTTCAGAAGTAACATCTGACGGCTTGGCCATTTTATCATAGGTAACCCAGAACCTACCCAATTTTGATGGCCTGATTATTGAAAAATTGGAAATTACGTTAAATATTGCTAAAAATGGCAGGAAATAACTCCACTCGGGGGGCTTCAAGGTCGCTGATCACGACTCTAAACTAAAAATTTTCATTTTTAGAATGACTGGCTGGCAATTGGCCAAGTATATGCCCAAGAACTGGAATACTTGGCTAATTTGCAAGAATTTGTTGAAATTGATTTATCTAATATGCAAGATACTGTTTGATTTGTACAAATTTGTATAATTCGTATAAGTTATTATAGGTTAAAAAAAATGTCAAATGATTATGCAAACCAAAAAAATGTTAAAAATAAATATATGTAACTAATTTAATTTAAATATATTGTCACAAATATAACTAAATAACTAAATATAAAAATAAACACATTTTGGCAACAAATTAGAAAACACACTGTATAGTAAATTAATGCATAATAATTATAACATTTTATAAAGTCAAATAATTCCATATTAACAATGAATAAATTCCCATGCTATAAAGGATGTAAGGTCTTATATCATTTATTGGCATTAGATAGTAAGTACAGTTTATTTGCTGAGTAAAGATATTTCGAATGGAACTTTAAAGGAAGTAGAAAACATTGAACTTATTGAATGGTGAATCTGCTAGACTGGCTTTTTTATCGGTCTTGCTTGGGAAGACAGTTAGTGAGTGAGTGTGGAGAATTGAGATAGACAAGTGACATATCTCCTGAAGCCATGGGGGTAGATTTAGTGAAAGGGATAATGTAAGTAGTACCAATTTATAAATTAGTGATAGGTGTTCCTCAAAGGTGTAAAAGTAAGAGTATGTATAAATAAATAAGTTAGTTGTAGTCAGAGAATGTGGTTTTATTAAAACTAACCCTAGCCCAAAAGTTACGAGAAACGTAACAATATAAAAGAATTATGAAAAATAATTTTATAAATTTGAAAATTATTCATTTAATATTAACTACCAATATTAACTACCTACCATATTAATTTCCAATTTAATTAACAATATTATGTTCTTTTTACACAAGTAAAGAACAATTTAAATTGATATTCTTTAAGTTAAAATTTTAATGAACCCAATAATTATATATTTCATACATTTTTATAAAATTTTACACGAAACTTAGTTAAAATTTCAAAACTATCCAATTATTCCATTTTGTGAGCCAGCCAGTAACTGTGGGAATTCAAAAACTAAGCTCAGAATCGTGATCAGCGACCTCGAAAATCCCTGAGTTATGTTTTCCAGCTATTTTTGCCTAAAAATTAAAAAAACTAGCTAATTATTCCAGTTTTTGGGCATAAAATTGGCCAATTTCCAACCAGTAACTGTAGAAATAGGAATTCTGAGTTCAGAATCGTGACCAGCGACCTCTAAAACCACGAAGTGGAGTTTTCCAGCCATTTTTAGCAATATTTAACAATGTTTCTAATTTTTCAATAACCAGGCCATCAAAATTGGCTAATATCTGGGTTACCTATGGTAAAATGGCCAAGCCGTCGGATGTTACGGTTCAATTTTGTTCTGTTTATGTTCAAGAACGATTTCCAAAAAAAATTGTCGATTGGGGTGATCTCATTTTAACTTAGAACTTTTTTGCTAAAATGACCCGACTATTATATTATATTATATTTAGAGACTGTTACCTACCGCTTGGAGGGTACGAAGTCACGGATTTTCGTCCCAGGGAAAATGCCTCTCCAAACATCTAGGCGTGCTAGAAGAACGCGGAAACAACGAGAAACGACTATATCACATATATAAACCAGTTCCGGCGGCAAGCAGTTCAGTTTACATTATTGGATCCACGAAACGTAGTACTGTTTGTGCAAACACATAACAATATACAGGTGTCAGGGTTAAACCACCATACGTAATTTTAAGTAACAAAGTTCATAAGAACATGTACCCGTAAATGGTGGTAGTTCGGTAGTTCGGTTCGGAGCGGTAGTTCTAGTTGGTAGTTCGAAGTGTGCTGATGTGTTTGTGCTGTAGCAGACGGTCTGACCATAAACTACATGAGGAGGCGATTAGACCCTAATTAAGGGAATTATTACCTGAAGAACCATGAAGTGGATGCACCACATAAACCGTCTTTTACAAGGCGTTAGATATAAAATCTTTGAACTGCCTACCAAGGCTTTTCAAATTTTAACTTTCTGCTAAGACATATTAATAATTTCTTAATTTTCACAGGTTACCCGCCCTAACAATTGTCGAGAAGGTGGCAACAATATACAAAAGGACGAGTTCCTGTTTAGTCCAGAGATGGCATCTCCGGAGGGCCCTGCTCAGTCCGAGCAAGGGACCCTAGTAGCAGCGCTACAAGATGAAAACACCCAGCTGCGGAGACGGTTCGAGGCCCGCAGAGCAGCTCAAGGCCCAGGCGATTCAGCTCCAAAAGCTGACACATGAAATCCCCAGGACCATTTCACCAAAGAAATATTTTTCACTATTTTTAAATTTCTACTTTTTTATAAATCTATAGGAATACAGAATTTTACACAATTATATTCATTTCACCCCCAGAAAACTGCGCCAATTTATTATTGGGGTTTTTTAAACAATTTTTCCTGTAATCGCGGGATTATTTTGGACTAACGTAACAACTGTCGGGAGTTGGAAGTCATATTGGACATTGCATGTGTTAATAGTTTCATAGTTTTGACCGGAAATTTTTGATTATGACTCTGTGACCTGACAGTGTACTGTACAGGGTAAGTCTCTTAAGATTGACACCCCCCTTATCTCACTTATCCTTTGCCGATTTAACTCATTCAAAAAAGGAGTGGACGCGGTATTTGATGAAATTTTATAATATGAGCACGGATATTAAAAATCTTGTAAGATATACAGGGTGGAAAATAAAACATGATTTTTTTTAATGGAACACCCCGTATATTTTTATACCAAAATAAAATAATGTCCTTAATTTTCTGAATAAAAAAATATCTAATTGTTATATAATCACTCCGCCTGTTCGTGAGATATTACTAAAAACTTATCACATTACGGGTGTCAATTATGAAACAAAAAACATATCAAGATACCTCTGGAAACAATGCCATTTATTGAGGTAATAAATAAATAATATATAGGTGACAATAACAGTAACGAGTAATAACAATAAACAACATAAGCCTAATAAAAACAAATAATAGTCAATATTAATACAGAATAGAGTAACACAATTTTATTTATTTACACGTAACGTAATTAAATATTTTCCACGTAACCACCATTCTGAATACACATTTGGCATCGCTTTATAAAATTGCTTCTCACCCTTTGAAATATATCACCATTTTGGTTTAATTCCTCAATTTTTACACGTATGCATTCTTTTAACTCATTCATATTATTAAAAACCCCAGTTTCGTATATATCTTGTTTTATCGTACCCCAGAGAAAAAAATCCATAGGTGTTAAGTCCGGACTTTTAACGGGCCAATGTATAACACCGTGCCTTCCTATCCAAATAGGATATTTTCTGTTTAGGTATTCGGTGACGTTCCTTGCAGAGTGTGGTGGTTCTCCATCCTGCTGCCAAATAACAGATCTGTTGTCCATTAAATTAATATTATCTAAATAATTTTCAACTGGATGTTGAAGAATATCCACATAACGTTGTGCATTTAAGGGCCCATTTATAAATATAAGACCTACAATAGCATCCTTGTGGATGCCACACCACACGTTTACCGTTTGATATCCTTGTTTTTTTATTTTTTTTACAATATGTGGATTTTCCGCTGCCCAGTAATGCGCGCCAATATCATTGGCTATAGATGTGACCTTGATAAGAGGGGGCCGAGCGGTACCATCGCTCTTTACCCCTAATATCTATGTAGGCCGAGACCGCCTCGTAAGGGGTAAGCCGCGCGTTTCACGTGACCCTCCCCACAAATGTGATCAGAGTCACGCGAAGTTACGCAGCCTCCCCCGGTCCTGACTGATGGGCCCCACCGGCAGAGCCTTGCTTCTGGCGCTCTTGACTTTCTTCGCCGGTGTGTATTACCCCCGGGGGTGTCATGTCGGGTGTTTGAGGAGTCCTTCCTGCCTCTCGTCGGGCTTACTAGAGCCCGGCTGCGCGGCATTCAGGTTGATATGGAGGATGAGCATTGTAGCTCAGGATGACGGAGCTAGAGAGCTGATCAGCGCTCAGCTCGCTGGCTCAGTCAGGTAAGGTAAGGATGTGTGGTTTGGCAAGGCAGTCGGCCTCGCCATCCACTGGATTGGGCTGTTTTACTGTCTTCTCGATCCGTTTTCTTTGGCCCTGTTCTTTTCTTCGGTGTCGTCTGCTTCTTCTCGCATCAGTCGTGCTGATCCCAGTAATGTGCACTTTTTCTGTTAAAAATTCCCGCAGTAGAAAAACTGCTTTCGTCAGTCAAAAAGACATGAATTAGAAACTCATCATCTTCCTCTATTCTATCAAGTATGTCTCTGCAGAAGGTTAACCTGTCTTGAAGGTTGCTAAATATTGAATGGGCAAAATACTATATGGTTTAAAATTATGGCGATGTAATATTTTTATCACACTTCTTTGTGATATATCCAATTCTATTGCTGCGGCATAAGATGATTTGGATTTTCAGCAAAATATAATAACGCGTTGAGTTCTGTCTTCTCCTGTTTTTGTTTTTCGCCTTTCCCTTTTCTTGTCTCTCAGATATTCGGTATTCCTAAACTTTGCACAAATGTTTTTAAAACTATTTTTGGAAGGAGGTAGCCTTTCACGAAATAACCTAACATACTCCCTCCGAGCAAGAGACTTATTCTTGTTGCACTGAATATAAATGTCAAGTAACTCTTTTCGCTCTTCCAATGAATATACCATTTTCACAATAACTTGCTTCTTTACGAACACTACGTATTTTTTACGCTAATATCTAAGAAAGTGAACTACTATCTCACAAAACTGGATGACATCTGTCAACAAATAAACAATGCAAATATGCATTGTTTCCAGAGGTATCTTGATGTTCTTATTTTATAATTGACACCCGTAATGTGATGTTTTTAGTAATATCTCACGAACAGGTGGAGTGATTATATAACAATTAGATATTTTTTTATTCAGAAAATTAAGGACATTATTTTATTTTGGTATAAAAGTGTTCCATTTAAAAAAATCATGTTTTATTTTCCACCCTGTATATTTTACGAGATTTTTAATATCTGTTCTCAGATTATAAAAATTCATCAAAAACCGTGTCTACTCCTTTTTTGAATGAGTTAAATCGGCAAAGGATAAGTGAGATAAGGGGGTGTCAATCTTAAGAGACTTACCCGATACATACGCCACCGTGTCACAAAAATATTAATAAATAAAAAACTATAAGTCCAAAATGAACATTTTTCTGTTCAAAAACTTCTACCGCATCTTGGCTTCAATTACTTCGTTGCAAAAACTATAGTAGGAATTATTTAGTTGGCTTTTAATAATAACATAAAAAAAATAAGTAAAACCTAGCCATTGTTTTTTTATAATACACAATTGATTGAATTTAGTTATTTGTGATTTGCGCAAAATTTAAATTTCTTTGCCCCCACTATTTTGTGTAAAACCCTGTACAAACTCTTGTGCCACACTTTAAGAAGACAGCATAAAGCCTAACCTAGAACAAAAACTAATTAAAAGTTTTTGTTCTATATGCTCTAATAAAGCTAATATAGACATATATGTTAAAAAAATCTATATCCTAAAATAAAAAAACCACAATTTTGAAGACCCGCAACTCACAAACTGCGCTGTGCTCATTAGAACTTTTGATCAGGACGCCGCGCCGAGGTGTGCATCATATCAAATATTCAGAATATTTAATCGAAACAAAATTTCCATGAGAAATGTGCGGGGTCCTTTGTACAGGAGTTTATGAATATATGACCAAACTTTTAGATTATGTAATCAAATCTGCTATAAAATAAATTGTAGCATTCTATTTATTCATTTTAAAGCCCGGTGGGTTATTATCTGCCCCGAGCGCTTGGCTCCCAAGTATTGCCAACGTTTTAATTTAAAAATTCCCCAAACCATACATATTTAATTTAATGAACTGCTTAGCTTATGTTTCAAATAAAAATAACCTTTGTCATTCGGTAATTTCATAAAGCCAGCGAGGAGGTTTTTTAAGGAAATTGAAAAGGTAATATTGAATCTGAGTGGGATCCGACAAGGACCTCGTTGTAGCGTTCTAGTAAAGGACGTCTGGTGCATAATGATATTAAGTTTGATGAGTGGTTCTTAACATTTGCTCAAGAAGACCTACTTCCACCATAAAATTCTACTTTATTTTAGAATAGAACACAAAATAACAATTGAATATATTTTATACAATGGGCAGCGCTATATAGAAAATGATTATTTTGTATTTTTTTTGGTTTTTGCCTGAATTAATTGTTAAAGTATTTCGTGATTTGTTCGTACAATATGTCCATTCACTGGTCGATAAACAAATGTTTATTCTCTAAATACCAGAACTCCATAAATGATCATCAGTCATCGTTATCACATGAAGTAACTTGCAACTTGCCGAGTTAGTAACTTTTCAATAGTAGAGACGAGAATAGTATATATATATATATATATATATATATATATATATATATATATATATATATATATATATATATATATATATATATATATATATATACATATATATATATATATATATATATATATATATATATATATATATATATATATATATATATATATATATATATATATATATATATATATATATATATATATATATATATATACATATATATATATATATATATATATATATATATATATATATATATATATATATATATATTTCAAGAATTTATAATCTAGAAGCAAAATGCAAGGTAGACATGACGAAGACGTAGAAGTTATGCGACAGAAAGTGAATCTTATAGTATAATGTTTAGAATTCAAAATGAAATCAAGTCAAGTTCAAATTGTAAGAGTTAAAACTAAATAAAATAAAATTAAACTTAAAATTAAATAAATAAAATAATAGGCAATCTGATTGGCCAGATTGTATAATAATAATAATAAGAAAATGGTAACCAGGAAGTGCAGTTTTTCTATACGGCATATCCGTGGTTACATAAAATATAACAATGAAAAAGAGTCCAGCTATAGCGTTCGATGAGAGAACAGCTCCGCTAATAATGTTTATAAAATTTTGTTAAATTTAATAGTTAAACCTAAGAAAAATATTTAAAAATAGTGAGAAATAAGTAGAACACCAGTGGGAAAGGTTTTAAAGCAGAAATAACTGCATATTAAGTGTTGGTTAAGTAGAGGCTTGGTAGCGTCCCCAGCCTGTAGAGGACTTTGGTGAGCAGTAAAAGGAAAAGGAAGTCATTTTATAAGAAATTCCAAGTATAAAAAAGCAGTAAGAGTGCAGAATTAGAAAATCCACAGTTTGAGGGTAAAATATACTACAATAAAGTTTCCGGCAATCGTAGCAGCGTTCCAGAGAAAGCATAGCGTTTCAGAGATAGTACGGAGGCATCTGCTAGATGACACCACCAGAGCCCAGCATCAGCTGTTAACAAACCAGTGTCGTAGAAAATAGTGCTAAGTGTTTGTGCATCGCAAATTAAAAGGATTAAAATAAAACTTCTAAGGTAACAACAACTTCAAACTTTGATAGTTTTAAGGATGTATTATACTAGAGGCTTAGTGTCATGTAGTAGAATAAGTTACGTAGGTTTGCGTAGGATATTTATAAGTTTCAGAATTTGTTTATTTATTTTTTTGATCATATGACAATAAACATAGTCATATATAATTCTTCTTCTTTCTTAGTATTATTTTGCAACTCTTCAGGAAACAATTTAAATCCTACAATTTCAGACAAATTAAAATTCAATTGGTTTAACAAAATATAGTAGTATCATAGGTTCATTCAATGTTGGGAAAATAACAGTTTTATAAATTCTAATCTTGCAAAATCTAAAAACAACAATGTTGAAAATGTCAATGTCAAAAATGAATTTATATTTAAATTCCAAGTATAAATGATCAATGAAACAGGTCGTACACCACTCTGAATATCCTCAATGAAGGTGAAAGAACTTGTACAACTTCTAAGTGGTTCGATTCCGTGTGTATGTCCAGATAGATATAAGACTGGTAAGTGTATCTTCCTTATTTTATTCGTCTATTTGCTTATTTCTTATTTCTATCTAATGAAATTCTACAAACCCAAGATTACTTTTCACAATATATATATATATATATATATATATATATATATATATATATATATATATATATATATATATATATATATATATATATATATATATATATATATATGTATATATGTATATATATATATATATATATATATATATATATATATATATATATATATATATATATATATATATATATATATATATATATATATATATATATACATATATAACCGTGTGCTTGATAACTTCGACCATTCAGAAATCAGTATCAGTTAGTCCCTGTGGCGCAGCTTGAATGTTCTTGAATAATTCAATATGTACATCTCGGACTTTCCTGAATTCCCGAATATGAAGCGGGTCATGTACACCGACGACGCAGCAATTTATTCAGATATCCATTACGCATAATCGTCAAATCAATTTCTACCGTGTTGGAAATCTATGACCGGTGGAAAATTCGGGTAAACGAAGCCAAGTCAGAGGCAATAGTTTTTACAATTATATTCACAAACAACAAATTCTTGATGCCAACTTCGATCAGAAGCAACTAAATTCAAACAAGCAGACCGTTAAATAAATGTCTGGGGGGTTTTGGGTAATTATTTCTGTTCGCACGAGCGAAAATATATTTCATTTTCTATCCAGTGACATGGTTCAATTACCATGGACATGGTTCAATTAACTGGAGTATTATCAATTAAACGTGAAGAAATGACTTATAAATAATAATAAGTACCTATTCCGATTCCCATTCACGGCCTACCGGATTTCATTTTCACATAATTTAGCAACATTAGCAATATTTAACAAGGACCGTATAAAATCGAGAAATAGCCTATAGTGCTTTAGTTTGATATGCAAACTAATGGAATGCGGTGCTCAGTGGCGCGCGCAATTATCCTAATATAGGAACTAAAATAAAAAACAATAATCTTATCATTCTCGTAGCACAGAACAGCTGCCCACAACGATGATTCACTACTTCAAGCTGAAATGTTGACACTGTCAAGACAACATTTTCCAGCTTTCAAGAAGTATGTAGTGGATTAAATGGCAAAGCAAGAGGATGTTATCCCTAAGAACTTGATTCACATTCACCATACCAGCTCGGGGAGGTGTGGTGTCATCCACAAAAATAAAGTTTTCATCAATGTCTTCTGAAATGGAATGTTCCAATGGAACAACAATTGGAAGAATTGTGTATTTATAGCGTTCCCGACAAAAACCAGTCTCGGTGTAGGACTCTAAAATTATACCTTATAAAATGATGACATAGTTGCCACCAAAGGATATGGTTTCTGTCATGCATCGCTCATCATATCACTGACCTCTCACACCAAGTTAACGCCCATCGGAATAGAATAGACAGATTTTGAATTCATCTGAGAACATAACTTTGATCCAATCGTCGACCTCAAGTGCAAGTGATTTTCAGCCGATGCTCTTCAACTTAAACTTAATCGTGTTGCTGATTAAGTTTAAGTTGAATGTGGGTGGCACGTCTTTTTGCCCTTAATCCCAGTTCGTGGGATTAAGGACAAGAAGAAATCTTCGTTGAAATATGGAGCATGATACGGCACACCAGTAAAATTTTTCTTCTTGCTGTTGTTACCACGACACGATATTCTTTAGCTGTCGTTGCCCTCGATTTTCCACCCTGGCTACACTTTCCGTTCTTTCTGATCATGGTAGTTATTGGTATTCGTTACTGCTTAATCGCTGATTAGACGTCTTGCAAGGTAACACGATCGTGTTTCTAACTGGGATGTGAAGACAAAGTTGTTGAAAACATAATGATAATACAATCAATAAGAAATAATATTCTCTTTTCTTGCCATATTCTGGTGAGGTCAAATTGTCCTATTTTTTGGACGCACAACAATAAATTCGCCTGAAATTGATGCGTTAAAATAAAGAATGATTACAAGTATAAAGTAAAAGAAAATTATAATATCATCAACTTAAATTATTTTTAGAAATATACTGAATATCCACTTCAATTGACGTGCAGTGTATTTAAAAATATACTGTTACTAATATTTATGCCCTTCGGCCTGGGTTGTTATGTTGTATTCCAAGGCAATGAATTAAACTTTATCTATTTAGCGCCTCACATTTTCGGCATTGTGTCCCCAGTCCTAGACATATTACACAATCCCTCGTAGGGTAGATTAAACAAACGTGCTGCTAGAGGAATTAGCAAATCCTACACGAACGGCACGGGTCACAATAAGAATTACGACCGTTCCGTACCCAATTTGGGAATGCATTAATTTGAAACTGGTATGGAGCAATAATAACCAAGAGCGTTATGTTGTTGCTTTAGGTGCGGCGGCATACCAACGCGTCCAGTGTTGAATTTCCAGCTGGGTGCTCCTATAAAAAAAGACAGCCGACTAATGTCTTCCATTCGTCGGTCCGTGATATCTTACCCTTTTTTAAATGACACCATAAAACACACCGGAATGGCTGCGAGTTATTTTAATCTATGTCGTATAATTCGAGGTGGGTCACTCGAAGTGACCGATAATTCAAATATGTCACTCTAGATTTTTTGTAACTTACGCTAAAGGAAACGTACAAACCAGGTAATGGAAAAACACAATTATTGCCAAAATCTATTCTGTATGGATTTTTTTTCGGTATTTGTATATTTGGATGACACTGGACATTTTTCTCGTACTTCAGCTACATTATTAGTCAATGTTGGAAATGATAATGATAATCTTATTCTAAAGCCAGCCTTACCAGCAGATGACTTCTTCATGGAATCTGCATTAGTAATTTAACTAATTGTATCATAAAGTTTAATATTATTTAAGTAGTTAAATTACTAATAGCTTATTAAGTATAAAAGTAAAGATGGTCAGAAATAATATTAACTTTGAGAAATACTCGAATAATAAAGTTCAAGCATTTTTGAGACAAAAATCCGATAACCATGTACCGACAAAATCTAGAATTATTACCGAAGAGGGTTTTAAGGAATATTTAACAACAGCCCATGGCGAAAAATACTTACTTGTTAAGGTAAGCAGAAACACTTTCCTAAGCTTACCTTTTAAAAATTATTGTAAAGAACAACATGTTTAGGAAGAGCGCATAAAATTAGAAAATAGGTATGATCTGTTTACGGGACAGGCAACGTAGAATGGCCCGTGAATTACGTACACACGACAGTGTGCGGTAGAGAATCGGTCTTACTGCATCTGCAATGAAGTCCGGGAGTGTGGGAGTGCCGGAATGGCCAAATCCGTTGCGAATCCGAATTTCAGAGGCCATCCTACGGTACCTGACCTGTACATAGTTTATTGTCTTAGGCGGTAATGGTGGTTGGACGGCCTGGAGCTTGCGTGCCAGAGGAAATTTGATGGAAACTTACCACTGATGACTTTAAGCAAAGCCATGTTAATCAGGATCACAGACGCCAAAACAAAATTCCCAAGATCTTTTACAGCCTCTGGAAGTCTGAATGAAATCTTAAAAAAGCACAGTAACCTTTGACCTTCCACCGTGTCCGAAAACAGATTATTTTTGACCTACCAACAATGTAAATGTAGCAAGTAAATAGTAGGAATCAACAAAATTGGCAGTATAGCCAAAGAAATAGCAAACTATTTAAAACTAGCCAATACTGGATAATATCCAGGTCACTGTTTTCGGCGTTCGTCTGTTACCATTCTTATAAATGTAGGTGCAGTTTTACTAAAACGACATGGAGGGTGGAAATCCACCTCGGTAGCGGAGGGATATGTCTATGATTCACTTCAAAAAAACAAGATGCAAATTTATAATAAAATTCAAGAACCATTCAAACCGTCTACGAGTACTTGGAATCAATATACCTCAGGCGCTACGAAACCAACAATCCAGCTTCCACATTCTTCATCAGTGTCTCGATAACCGCACTATTTATTAAAAAGAGTGGAATTCTTGGAGTAAGCGTCCAGAACTGCTCCAATTTTACATTGAATTTTAAATTTCAATGTAATTTTTTTTATTAGATAAAAATATATATCAAAATGTCTTTTTTCAATCGTAGAAAAAATATTGTAAACAACGCGTTTGAAAACATCTTTTCACACTCATTCGCCTTCGGCTCGTCCGCAAACCGTCTCACTCGTGCGAAGAGATTTGTTTTCAAAATTTGTCATTTAAAACTTAACTACTTAATTACTTAATACTATAATATACTTAAGGGACTACTTAACTATTTACTACCTTTCCTAAAATACGTACATATTGTAAAAAAAATGCTATAATTAAATTTATCCTGCCGGGAGGTAAAATGCAACAAAATGCGACAAAATTTACAAGAACCCCGAAATTATTATAAAATGTGTAATTATGTGTAATTAAAATAAAATCTCTAATTTTACCCTAATATGGCTTTATTTTGGACATCCGAATGTTTTTTATTTTTATCGATAATTGTGTGTGAAAATTTCGGAACTAATTGGAGTTTAAAACGTAATAGAGGGTATTACGGTTTATATTGAAATTAGTTTCGAAATTTTCACGATAACAAATTATGCCTAATTTGATTTTTAAATAAGTACATAGGATAAACTAGTGTAGCAAAATTTATGTTAAAAGTGTTCGATATAACCCCGTTTGACGGTACATCTATGATGTCTATAACAAGTTGAAAAGAAAATTTCGCTCTTAATATAATGACGTCTTTTCTTATGAAAATGTCCGTTTATTTGCCTCCACCACAGAATT
>CAXKVY010011598.1:0-17943 GCA_964058915.1 Tetropium fuscum
GATCACAAGTTGAACGCTCAATTTTGAACAATACCTATACTTTTTGAAGATAAAACGTAGCTGCCAGAGACAGCAGCAGCAGTGTCCTACTTTTCTGTCCCTTCTGTAATTTTTTTCTTCGTACGATCCATTTTCCAGTAACAGTAAGTACATGTTTTTAACGTATCATCTTGTTTACTTATCCGCTGGTTTCATAAAATTTCGTTCTTGGTGAATGTTCATGTGCCTCTTCTTCCATTTCTGAATAACTATCAGAATGGCCAACCCAATTCTAATCATCAAAATCTGATTCTGTGTATTAATCTGCATGCTATATGTATTAATCTGCATTACGTTGTTCTCCTTTGTTCTTGGTTCTATGTTCGTGGGTTTCACCACCTACGATGCCTGATCTATTTGGACTATGTTTGTTTATCCATTCGTGGTCAGTTCTTTAGCCTGGATTATCAACATCTAACTTTGTCGCTGCTTCATTTTCTTTTCATTAATTTCCTCATTCTTTGTCATCTCTATCCTAATAGGTGTGTCCACAAAAAAAATAATATACATTAAAAGTAGTGAGGAATGAAGCTTTTGACCTAATAATAGCAATATTAGAACTGTGCCTGAAAAAAGTCAATCCAAAAGCGTCCGTAGAAAGTGCTTGCTAGTGTTTGACGTCACATGCTTGCTAGGTCTACAGGCGCGATAGATCAACCGTACTCCGTACTGTACAGCGTTAGGTTTATTCCGTGACGTTCTCGTTAGAACGAAGTCTGCATATTATTCACAGTATTATCTAATAGTGCCTTTATTATTTAGAAGGTCAAAAAATATAGTTTGCTTATTGCTTGTTGTCAAATATGGAGGAGGGTTTCCAGAAAGGAGATTCACATAATTTGCCGAACGTAGACGTGATTATGGTATCCGATTTTCTCGCGTCAAATACCGACTTCAACCAGCCCCAATCCAGTGGTGTGAAAGCTAGTCGGCATAATAACTATCGCCAATAACAATAACTATCGGCACAATAAACGGCCCGTCCTAGCTCATAGTAGTCATAGTCACTAACACAGTCACTAACCTATAACATTCAGTCTGACACATACAGCTGGCATGTGATGTCATTCGCCTAGTGTCGCTCGCGGGAGCATTTTCATAGCCTCGCTGCGTTGGGGTAATTGATATTACGAATAAGTAAATAACTCTTTTTTTTACTTTATATGGGTTTATAATATCCATAGAGCTATCATTTTCAGTTGACAGCAAAATTTTGTAGACAGACATCTATTATTGTAGATAGACATCTATTATTGTCTTCCTGGTCCTGAAAACCTGATTATTTTCTGTACTCACTACTCTCCTCCTCTTGAATTGTTTCTGTTCCGATTATTTACATCTTCCTGGCTCATTTTTATAATGGTAAAATTCAACACGAATACCTACTGTCGATCTACGATATTTCCCCAACAATATCTGGTGCAGAAGAGTCTATATACGTATACCATATACGTACTTCACTTTTCCAGCGGCCGTACAATCATATTTCCTCCTATGAAATCCATAAAGTAATTGAGCTATTTTTTTTGTTTTTCATAACCGTAAGCAAAAAGATATTTATATATTTTTCTCTTAATATATTTATTCAGCAACCTAAACGTACTCAGAGACCTAATGATGAGTCATTTCAGCCATGGACTGAGATCTGAGACTGCGAAATAGCTATCATATTATTCACAGTATTATATCAACGTAGTTAAATACCTAGGAGTACCTACATATTAATACCAAACTCAACTGAATCACGCACCTTGAAAACCAGAGCAAAAAGTTCTATATTTTCATATGGGCGGTATGCAGAAGAGCAATGGGGTATTCTGGGGACTGAAACCTGGGAAACACTATGGCTCTACAACGCCGTGCTGCTGCCGAGGCTTCATCACTGGTGTGGTGACCAAGAGTCCAAAAATCCCAGGCTAGGAACCTACTAAGAGGCAAACAAAGTGATATCTAAGGGCAGTAACTGGAATCATCGGAACAACACCAACAGAGGTACTTGAAGTCGCCTTAACCGTCATCTCTCCTGTATCTTAAGATAAACAGTATCGTGATTACCACAGCTTACCGGCTGAAATGTCAAGGAGTATAAGAGGCTCGCAGCCAGCATACCCGGCTCGACCTAAGACAGTTCTCCTTCACGTTAAAATAAGACAGAATGCTCAAGAAGTACCAAGTGAGCAGGAATTTGAGGTCCATATACCCACCAGTGAAGACTGGGAGAATCAAAAACCAATTGGCGGACCAGAGTCTTGGTACACGATCGGATCTGCCACTGAAGACCGTTTCTGCTCAACATAACTCAGGCACCAAACCTGGGGATAAATGTTCTTAAGAACACCTGCTTGTGTGACTCCTAAGGAGTATATTCTGATCGTGTTATTTGTACATTAAACGTTTATGATCATTTGGAAAGAGTGTTGTTTTGATAATTATTATCTTATTATATAATATTATATGACATAATATAATATTGTTATAACTAATAACTAATAACAAATAACTATTACTGCCTTGTTTCTTATTCAATAACTATTAACTTTGCGATTTTTATCAGTAATACCGTGTAGATTATATGTATGTGTATGAATATGGGTGGGAGTGTAGTGGTTTCACGTCCACTATTTACCACTCATTAGACCCTTTGTGTGTTTCTCCTTTTTACTTAAATACTTTTCTTTAAACCATCCTATTTATTACGGGTGGCTTGGTGGAAAAGTCTCTACAATTTTTATGTATGATAGTATTAGAGTTACGGAGATTTATTACTCTGGTCCTCATTACTATTTATCTGGGACCAAGCGTCTGCGGCAGATGTTGAATGTTCCCAGGTCTCAGTTGGACTGCCACAGCCCATCCTCAAGCGTGCCTAGTGCCACCAACGCCCGCCTTACTTAACCTCGACGATCAAAATCTTACCGGTCAAGTCTCATGGCTAGGCGGTCCCCCTAACGTGTAGATTATTTAACAATTAACGGGGACCCGTTACATAACTAGGTATGATGAGAGACGGGTTGCACTGATCAATTTTTCGAAATGCATTTAAAGGCCTTGATGATGGCTCAATTGAAAATTTGTTGGATGAGATAAAAAAATATTTACTTGAAAAATTTCCCTGCGTGTAGTAACTTGAATTGTAGCGAGGAAAATTTTGCCTATTTTTACATATTAATATGGAGGTTATTTTTTCAAATGAATAGCAAAATAGAAATACATAAATTTGTATCTACATGCTCTATGGACGATTTACGATTCGATTAAACATGATGTATGGATGGATATTATTGTATTCTAAATTTGTGTACTTTTATGTAAATGTATGAGTTGCATACAAATGGTATATTACATATCGTTGTTTATTTATAACACTTAATTGTTTGCTGTTATGAGTATTACTATTTTATTGTCAAATAATGTTTCTTATCGCAAAAAAAACGATATTATTATTATATTATTCTCTAAATGTATTGCCCTCTATCTACATCATTTAATTAGTATATAATTTTCATAATGGTTCCAAAATATCAAGCCACACGTGAATTTCGGTTCAATCGAGTTACCCGGGTTCTTAGTCCCTGTACCGCCGAGTAGCTGAAGTCTGTGTTTCGGATACAACATATTGACAACATTGCTCGAAACGAGTATTCTTATTCCAAAGGTATAACAAGAAAAACCTCTCCAAATGTTACACGACCAACAAAATACAAAGTCTACTCGTGGCGCAAAAGACTTCCCTCTTTATCACCAGTGGCGGCACGTGACTAAAGCATCAGGTAGGACAGACACATTTAATATTGATATTAAATTTGGTCCGCGAAGCAATAATGGCGATAATGGCAATAATGGAAAATTTTTCAAACTTTCAAGTTCAAGCGTTTTCCTGGCATTTCAGAATTTCAATGAAAAATTTATTTACAAAAAATTACAGGGTTTCACAAAAATGATTTTTGGAAAAAGTATCAAACTTTTTTGAAATAATATTTATTCACGAATTACTGATGTTATAAATAAATTGAAATAAACAAAATATATTTTATTAGATTGTTAAATATTTTTTATAAACCAATAGGTATTTCGTTTGTCGAATTTACGATCAATGATTCAACGAATTTTAATTTTCCTTGCCGTATTTCGATTTTCTTATTTAACTCTGGTTTGTCAATTTACTTTTGGAATTTTAAAATAATAAACTTTTTCTTGAATTTTTGATATGAGTAGTTTGTGTGCTTGAAAAAAAAGAACAGCTGGTAGGTATATCAGAACGTTCCAAAAATAAACAGTTCAGCAAGAACCAACGGGAAGTTCAGAGTTCAGAAAAAAATCACTTCGGATACAACTACATTAATACTTTCAATTAAATAATTTTTAATGGTTTTCGACAGACCACTAAAAACAGTAGATTCATCCAAAAATTCTTTGAATATATTATCATATTTGGAAAGTCGACGTGCATGCTGGCTGGAAATAAATGCTTTATCATCAAAATCTGAACTGCAAATTACAATGAAAAAAATTACAAAATACGAATATTACGAATAGGATAAGAAATATTTAAATATGTAAGGTAGTAGGTACCTAATGAAATCACGTCAATCACGAACGACAAGACGAAAATCCGAAAAATCGAAGGAAAAACTAAATCCACATACCGCACAATACAACTGTGATCTAAACTCTAAACTGAAAACCGAAAACATTGAAATCTGAATCCTTAATCATATGAATTTGTAACACCAATTACTAATTAGGGGCTGAAGATTAAGGGCGCGAATCGTGGACGTTATATCACTCAAACAGCGCCGATGGGTAAGCCCATAGCATAATATACAAAATAATGCACGAAACAGGTGCGCCTGCACTGAATTCCTCTTCAAGTCGGATTAAGAAGTCTATTTTAATTAAAAATCAAAAAATATATTTCCCACTACTTGATTGGCGGGGTATCGTTACTTATTAGTTTTATTATTTGTTAGATTTTAGATTAGAGATTAGCCATTACTAGATATATAATTATATAAAAATCATAGCTGAAAAGCTAAAGAATGAAGGGCGATCTTATTTTCGTATATCGATATGCAAAATAATTAGTTTCCTACACGCCTAACCTATAGGTAGGTTATAATAAATACTTCGATTAATTGGGTTTTAATAAATTTTAAATACCGTGGTTCTAAATGTTCTAATACTAGATCAAATTTTAAATCCCGTACAATTTAGTGGTAATTATAATAATAAAGTTTTTATTATTATAATTACGTATCACTTCAATTTTACGCATTTAAAATTTCATCTAGAATCGCGGTATTTAATATTTATTATTAAGTTTTAAGACAAAAATTATTAGTTCAGCAAATAGTTACTTTGCCGCTTCAGAAAAGTGACGGTCGACCGGCGCAGGTCAGCCTACGGGCAAGCCCATCTCAGACTGTCTCAGACTGAATACAACCTAGGCATACGTTTACCGTTTCGTTCGCACAATCGTCGCCGCGTATACCTCGAACGTATATCGCGAATTAATACAGGCCTGCTTGTCATCTACGGGCTTGCCCATAGCGATGATTAGCAGGTCTCCCTCGCGCTATGAGCAAACAGATCGTACCTATTACTAATTTATTTCGGGTGCGTAACGCGCAAAATTTAAATCGGAATGTGATTACTGATTAATAATATACTTTTTATTTATAATCTTACTTAAGACTTTTAAAAATCTGTTATGCTATTGTGTTAAAACATATTGAACATTCTTCATGATAATTGAAACATATTTTTGAATATTGTTTTTTCTTTTATATTTATACCATAAATCCTAGGGCGGGCACTGCCCACCCTGCCCACCTCGAGGAGCCGCCACTGCTTATCACAGCCTCCTTTGACTGACAACTAACAAAACTGACTCACCTATTAAGTGCGTGCACGGATGATATGAGATTGTGATACAAAACAAGTGCGTTGAAATGCATTTTGACTTTCTAGTTATCTCTAGCGCCTAATTGATTGACATGAGCTTACCTAAATCTAGCATGCATTCCTGAAGTCGCTTTTGGTTTCCTTATCGATAATTCTGGACGTATTCTAAAGAAACCCTGCATCCAAACTTTTCCACCAGTTTGTGTTGTTTTATTAAACGGATGATTAATAACATTTATATCTGCTAATTGATAGGCGAGCCTTCTGCATTCGTCCATAGTTAGCCCAAATAATCGTTCTTCCATATATGCTTCAAGTAATTAGCGATTTCCTGTTCTTGTGTAAGAACAGGTTTGCAGCTACCCAAGGTTTTTGAAATAAACATACCTTGTTAGGCATAGCATAAGATTGTTTCTTCGTTTCTTGACGTACCGTTCAAGTGTAGTTTGAGGGACACTAAATTGAATAGATGCACGATAATATCCCATTTCCCCTTTAATAACAGCTTTAACGGCCTCTTCCATGCTTCCTATAGACCAATTCCGTCTATTGCTCAAACGTTTGTATTTAAATACTATCTAGAAATAGAGAGAAATGATACGTTTATTTACGAAGAAAAAGTTAGGGTAATATGGGGTACCTAAATTTAACATACCCCATTTTGCCCGATACGATGTTTTTAGGTTAAACGTAAAAAAAACATATTTTTATTTATTTGGAACAAAAGTTATCACAAGTTAAGTCCAAGACTCTACAATGTTTAGTGATCATAACATAATTTCTCTAATGTAAGTATTCTGTAACTTACTTGCTCTAAAGTACGGGTATTGGTTACATTTACTATTGAAAATAAGACGCATATGTCTACTCCCCTCTGGGTTCGGGGCCACAATTGTAGAATAGACCCAGGATACCTCCTACCTGTCGTAAGAGGCGACTAAGGTGACTGAATGGGACCGCCTAGCCGCTTAGACTTGACCGGTAAGATCTTCAAAGTTATGTTGGGCGGGCGTTGGTGGCACTTGTATGGGTGACCTAGGCAGGCTTGGGCCCGGACTGTGGCGTCTGCCCGAGACCTGGGAACACTCAACACATCTGCCGCGGACGCGTGGTCCCAGATAAATGGTAATGAGGACCAGAGTAATTAATCTCGGTAACTCAGAACCATACTGTCATACATACAAATTGTAGAGACTTTGCCACCAGGCCACCCGTAATAAATAGGATGGTTTGAAGAAAAGTACTCAAGTAAAAAGGAGGAATGCATAAAGGGCCTAATGAGGCCTAAGTGCTGTGGTGGAATGGGAGTGTAACACTACTTTCCACTACACTCGGACCCATATACATACATACAAGACGCATATGTCCACCACTATGTTTGCACTGTGACTAACAGATTCTAACTCAAACGAGATAACACGTGGCTGTTAGGTAGATAATAGGTATGACTGCGTATAGGTGGAGAGAGTTGGTCGGTTTAATATGGGGGAATAAATGGGATTTAAAAAAATCAGAATCGAAACTTGAATTAATACAACGTTTTCAAAGTTCGGTCCTACTAAAAAAAGTTGTATATTCCCATTTCCTATGCCACAAAAAAATGCCCTCTATGAGAAGGTGTAGGTTTCAATTTTCAATTGTACGGCACTGTTGTTGTCCCCATTCTGAAATTGTATGCATATTATGTAGATATAATAATCTCTAAAATCATCTGCAGATAAACGCGAGATTTTATATTTAATACTTATCGTAAACTGGCATTCCATGACGAAACTTGTACCTGGAAAATATAGTCAAACTACGCTTACCTACTATACCGGCAAAAGCTGTTTAGCGAAAACATTCCTTGCTCCCCGGGGCACAGCAGCATTTTTCACTGTTTTTTTGCTTCGCCTTTTCATTTATGAAATCGAGCTATAAATATGAGAAATTGAACTAGTTTGCATTTCATTAAATGCAAATTACTTAATAATAACCTTATAAAATAGGATTATAAGTAGCTGTCGTATTAACTTGTCATTTTATTCGCAATTAAGAAAAATCCCGTAATTAGCTATTTAAATTATTATAACTGCATGCCAACGTGACCGATTAACAATAACTTAATTTTCGCAGCTCTAGGGAAGCTGATAGCAATTATCCATGTTACAATAATTAAGGGCGGACTTCAACCCTTAATTCTGCTTTAAATATTTTAATTATATTAAAGGTGAGTAGCGTCCAGCGGATGAAGTAGGCATAGGTGGTATGATTAAAAGAGGATTTATTTTTACTTCAAGTAATTAAATAAATTATCGCATTTACTCCACATTATTCAGTATATTTGTCTTCAGTATATTAAGCTCACTGTTTCTGATGAATAGTTGATATCAGAGGATGCAAGTGTTGATATCAGTGATTGAAACTGTTTTTCCTGAAAGTACATACATTCAGCTTCTTTGACCTTTTGGAGCTTCCCTCTTCAGTTCTCATATTACGAGTAAATATTACACTACTCTCCCTTGTCATGTTCTCTCCACTTTCTGTCCCCAGCTTCTTGTTCTGGAGCTGTTCTTGTTCTCAGGTATATAAGTCTCACGCAGTGGCGGCTCGTGCCATATTAAACAGGTAGTGCCAAAACTGGGAAAGACACAATGACATGATAAAATGCGCCGCAGACGAAAATTTTTAAAATTTTCAAGGTCACGCGTTTTCCTGACACTTCAGAATTTCAATAAAATATCCATTTGAATAAAAATACAGACTTCCACAAGAATAATTATTTGAGTTTATGATTACCATGGCCACCGGCTTTAAGGGTGCATTATTGTTTTGATTTTCAACACATATTTATTTTTATAGATAATTTTCAAAAAATGGTCATAATGTATTAGTACAAAATAATTAATCAATATAAAGATTATAGAACATTACCTACTTACTCACAGTAGTTGTAGATTACTTCTAACCTCCTGAGATATAATACTATAGAGAACTCCTAAAACTACTTAATATCTTTATGTCTATTAAAAAAAAGTTATAAAATTAATTTAATTAACACGCGATGAATGTTTATTATTGTCAAAGACTAATATACAAAACGATCGAGATGTCCACTGCCACTTTGTTTTATAATATTTAAATCAGGTCGTTCTAACTCTTTAACTTTAAGTTTTTCTTCCAGTGAAAAGTTACTAAAAGTTTATTAAATCGCCGATCTTATTTATTATTAATTTGTTAAATACCTACTAAAAACTAAACACTATTTATCACACACAGACACACTAATCCAATATCCAATAAAAGTTAACTACAACAAAACAAATATGTTGATCCAAAATAAAAATTGTCCTAGAAAAACACACTACAGGTGATGTCTGCATTAACAGTAAAACGCGATGCAACACAAACCGACTAAGTCAAGGAACTGAGCCCTGCCTGAGCCACAGAATTAACAACATAATTCTGTGCCTGAGCTTGGCACAGCAATATTCTTTCCTTTTACTATTTAACCTGTGTATGTAAAATTGGATGGACTACACTTTATCTCTGTCGCTCACACACGATTCTGGGACATCTATTTCATTTCACTGTGCCAGGCGCAACGAACTTGTGTGCGCAGATTGAGCAAGAAACCGGCCACGGCTAACCGTTTCCAATGTTTACGTACCTACCAATTTTTTAGAGCGTGCGTCGCGTCGACGGGGCAGTACGGAGTGCGCTATTGCCAGACTTTCTATAAACTCTTAGAATGGGGAGAAATGCACTAGATAGAAAATATGTTTAAATGAAAGATACAGTTAATATTTATGTATTTTTACGAATAAATAAGGTGGTGCCACTGGTCTCACGACTAGTCGAATGGCTGAAAGTAGAATAGGTGCTTAGCTTTCGGTGGAAGGGGGTTAGATTTTATATTATTTTTATCGCTGTGGGAAAGCAATAGTTAATATCATCTTTCAAATGTTTTGTTATCCAACCATCCATCCGCAGTGAGACAACTTGCGTCCCGAAGGGGACTTTGAAAGGCCGAGAAACTAGGATGGTCCGCAGCTGAGAGACATAGGCGAAAAAGGACCTGAAAACAACTTACGTCCGGCAACATTAAAATGTCCAGGAGACAGACCTGGTGAAAAGCCAAAACAAACTAGATTAGAAAACAATTTCAGGCCAGAGATTTATTTTGAGCATGGTGATAAGTATAAACACTTCCGCCAAGTATACACATGGTGAGCGACCTACACAAAAGAGAGCCGAGAATAATCTGCCACCAGAAGGTAATTTTGAATGCCCAGAGACCTGATTAGTCTCGAGCAGAAAGACCTAATTCACACAACTTTGTATTTCACACCATGACGATGCGTTGGGGCAGCAACATATAGGATTGGAACCAAGAAATACCAGGCATGTTGTCCCGTTTATTTGTTCTTGTTTATTGTCCTATTTGCTTTTTTATTCAGGAATCCTTGGATCATAATCCTAACGCCGTGGAATTTAATATCTATACTTATACTTTAACCTCTATATCTACTGTCTACAGAGTGTATCAATATTGATAATTAATTCCAGTACCTGTAGCATCAGCATTATAGCAAGAGAGCCAGTGAAACGCAGATAGTACATATTTTACAAAAACTTGAATTTTGTCCATTCACTCTCTCATACCTACTGTCCATGATATGGGGCTAACTATGGGTCGCGGTAGGTTCAGAGTTACTCAGGTGTGACAGATATAAAAATCAGATGAACCTCAGCAGTATTATATATATATTGTTATGGAAAAATAACAATGGCAGACTATTGTGGCGGTTGTAACGTCACGGTAGACACTTTTAGTGCGATAGCGGTAGATTTTTTTTTAAAAAGTATTTCACCAAATCTGAAATTTTAACATGTTCTTAACGGTATCAGAGGCTTATATTTATCACGGCAGACGTTTCCGACAGTGAAACTTTTGCAACCTGCGCGAGAATACGTATGTATTTATATAGAGGCCAAGATACAGAGATTTTTAGGGCATTAAAAAATAACAAGTAGGTAACGAGCCTTGCAGGATTTTAAAGTATTTTTTCTAATTTTGACATGTAGTCTAATTTTGACATTTTGAGTCTTTTCAAAATCCTTTGCCGTTAGGAATCGTCTTACTTTTCACAACCAGTTACGAAAAGTAAAATATTACGAAACTGGTTGTGTAAAGTTCATTACATAGTAGGTTATTTAGACCTGACAAGCTATGAAAGTGACGAGCTGCTGACCCTTACAACCTACTGGATTGTTTTTGAACGTATAAAATTAATCGCTAGCGCTCGTTCCGCAGAAATGCTCGTTACACAAAAAAGTACTATTTTTTGTAACGTGTGTATTTTGTGTAATTTTCCAACTGGTTACATAAATAGCTATTAAGTATCGTGTAAAATTTGAAAAATGTATGTAATATATATGTATATAAATATATAGGTATGTGTATAAAATATGAAAAATATATGTAATATATAATTATTGGGTTCGTTAAAATTTTATCTTAAAGAATATCAATTTAGGCATTACGTGATATTACTGTTTTGCATTGAAATAATTAAAATTGTTCTTCACTTGTGTAAAAAAGCATAATATTAGTAATTAAATTGGTAATTAATATTGGTAGTTAATATTGGTAGTTAATAAAATACTTAAATGAATTATTTTCAAATTATCTAATAGGCATGATTTATCATGCCTAGGCATAGGCATGAGCATAGGCATTTATCTAATAGGCATGATATTTTTTAATTTGTAAAAATTTGTATAGGTAATTATTATTAATATAATTAATATTAATCAATTAATATAGTCAATAGTCTATAAGTTATTATAGGTTAAATAAAATTTTTTAAATGATTCTGCAAACCAAAAAAATGTTCAAAATAAATAAATGTAAATAATTTATTTTAAATATATAAAAGGAGTATAAAAAATAATTTTATGAAGTGTAATAAAATTATTTTTTATACTCCTTTTATATATTTAAAATAAATTATTTACATTTATTTATTTTGAACATTTTTTTGGTTTGCAGAATCATTTAAAAAATTTTATTTAACCTATAATAACTTATAGACTATTGACTATATTAATTGATTAATATTAATTATATTAATAATAATTACCTATACAAATTTTTACAAATTAAAAAATATCATGCCTATTAGATAAATCAATTTAAAAAAAATGTTACAAACTAGCCAATTATTCCAGTTTTTGGGCACATAATTGCCAGCCAGTCACTGTAGAAATAGAAATTTTGACTAATTTTTTATTGCGTTGCCGCAGAACTCCGTCATGTATACATCAATTTTAAACATTCTTTTTTTGTTGGAATACCCCCTGGTATTTTCAAGTGGGTCATATTTTAGTTTTATTGGCATTTAACCTGGGATTCCGAAGATATACCAGAGAAAATGGCGAGTGCGCCCGTCACAACCCTAATTTGTAGATATTTAAATTAATTTAAAAAAAAAATGATAGGCACATTGGGGTGCTACAAAACACGGCTAGGCAGCGTCAAAGTGTACTCAATAGCCTGCTGCTAACCCGACTGCTGCTTCGCGTACAACTCGGGTTCGCTTGAACGTGTGCATTTCCTGAGCTCTATTTGACCGCTCTACAGGATGCTAATTGTACTAAAACTTAGGCCGTTTACTCTTGTACGGCCTATATATCATATGGGAGGCCTCCACGTACCAAGGAGAGTTTAAGGTCATAGCTCTAGGCGCTGTAGGCGAGAGCTATGCTATGATAGGCGCATTGGCGTGGTGCAAGACACGGCTAGGCATCGCCAAGTGTACTCAATAGCCCACGGACTACTGCTATGTGTACAACTCGGGTTTGCATAAACGTGTGCATTGCCTGGGCTACATTTGACCGCTCTACAGGATGCTATTTGTAATAATACATAGCCCGTTTACTCTTGTACGGCCTATCTATCGTGTAGGAGGCCTCCACGTACCAAGGAGAGTTCAACGTCACAGCTCTAGATGCTGTAGGCGAGAGCTAGGCTACGATAGGCACATTGACGTGATTCAGTATTCTACGACTAGGCACGTTATAATAATATAGTTATTATCATTTTCTCTTTTCCAAATATATCTATTGCTGAAAATTTATCACATACTGATATTTATAGCACAGTACTATTCAAATTGTGTTTAAATAAATTTATTAAATTGATATATATATATATATATATATATATATATATATATATATATATATATATATATATATATATATATATATATATATATATATATATATATATATATATATATATATATATATATATATATATATATATATATATATATATATATATATATATATATATATTTATAAATATATATATATATATAAATATATTTATATATATATATATATATATATAAATATATATATATATATATATATATATATATATATATATATATATATATATATATATATATATATATATATATATATATATATATATATATATATATATATGTATATATATATATATATATATATATATATATATATATATATATATATATATATATATATATATATATATATATATATATATATATATATATATATATATATATATATATATACATATATATATATATATATATATATATATATATATATATATATATATATATTTATATATATATATATATATATATATATATATATATATATATATATATATATATATATATATATATATATATATATATATATATATATATATATATATATATATATATATATATATATATATATATATATATATATATATATATATATATATATAGATGCTGTAGGATTGAATGGTTTTACAGCAGCTTCCTTCTAGAACCTACCTACCTTGAGAAAAGTAAACAGGTAACTTGATAAAATGAGCATAGCCATAGCATAATTGGTATAAAAAGTTAATTGTAAAAGTTGTGAAATGAATGATTCGCAAAAACGCAATTCTCCAGAACCTATTAATAATGCACTATGATGAATGTCGTTCGACCGTTCTTGAAGAGTAGTAGAATCGAGGGCCAGACACGCGTCTGCTCCTCTGGAATATGCAATTACCCCAAATTAAAGCAATTTTCTCAGATTTGCGATTTAATTGAAAATGTCGGGATCCGACACACTTGTTGTCTATTAAACCTGCCTGATGACATCCACTATGACATAAGCCATGCCAATTTATCTTTATAAGTTAATTCATATTTATAATGAGATAAGTATCGATGACCGCATGCTTCCCGTTGTTCTGAACCATCAGAATGTGTCTCGTGCCGGCTATGTTATACCATCTATCACAATCACTCCCCCAACGTTAAAACTCTTTTAGATTTAAATTCGGATCATTGCCCATTTATATGCCTGTGCTTTAGAGGATATGATCTATTTATAGTCGCTGCAAAAACAATTGAGGAATCGGTACATAAATGACCGTACTTTCATGCCGTGATTAGATTAAGGATGGCTTCACTATCAAAACTTGTCTCAATACGCCAATCAGACCTATTCTGAAACCTCAAATCGAATAGAAATGAGTGTAAACGAATAGAGATTGAGGCGCCAAATCTAAATTATACCAAACCGGTATTCTGTAACTACTGTCAACCTCCTGTCAACTATCGAAAAGTCAGATAGAAACTGATTCGGACTGCGATAAGCCTATCGAAGTCCCATTCCAATATTGGAATTCAGCGTAGCACATGCGCAGCATTGAAGTTATCGGATTTGTTTGACACTACTAACACCTAACAGTTTAAACAGGTTATTTTATATTTACTTGTGTACCATCGCAGCCCTTAAAATATTAACAATTCCATGGATCTACAACTGCGTGTCTGTGTGTTTCTTGTAGAAGAAATAGAAGAAGAATTACAAAGATAAATATGATGTTATAAAACTATAACTATCTGACCTTAACCAATTAATTTATTTTAGATAGTTACCTATTTACTATACAAAGACCAGTTATCATAGAACTAATCCATTCTAAATTCCCGAGGCACTATTTATTGGGTTGTAAAATTTACACCTGCAAAATAGTGCACAGTGCACATCATATACATTTCCACAACTATTGAATTGTATTAAGTTAGGTAGGAACGATGGGTTAGGCTGATGGCAATAAACTAGTAGGTAAACTACTCAAACTACCGTCATTCTCGTTATTATGGTTCTTAATCGCATCCCAATGCGCGATTGTCGTTGTGCTAAAGCCGTTTCAGATAGAGGTGCCACATCACGATTTATGATGATGTTGATTTGAGTTAGAGAATACGGATGATTCGTAACCATTTCTATTCGACCTGAGCATTTCTATTCAAGTTACAGAATAAGGCCGATTGTCAAAATGAAGTGGATAATGGTCATGTATAATCTCTACACGACGATTTTGCTTGCTTTGTGGTACACTTAGGATAATCGCAACAACCACCAATAACAGGAAAATTAGCATGCCTATGAATATGTGATAGAAGATATCACCGGAATTTAAGGTTGGCCTTAACTACGACACTTGGCCCAATATCGACAGGGAAAGGAACTGCTGCAATTGGGTTGTTGTAGCGAGTCGGTAATTGTCCTCAGCCACTAATAATATGTTCATTAAAAAGTTATCATAGTTACAAGTACACACTTTACATAGTGTGTACTTGTAATAGCTCTTGTATCTTTTGTGTTTGGTAGGATAACATTTTTCTTTGTCTTCCTGTGTTTTGTTTGTTTATATATAACGATACTACGTATTCAATTACCTCCGTTACTTTACCAGGTGTTTGTATATAGCTATTTAAATAAAAGGAAATAATTAATTGTCTATAAAATTTTATCTTTAAAGACAAAATTTTTAGATGATTATTTTATTACGTTATAGTTTGGCGGATGATACCATTACTGTCATGACATGCATCCGAAATGGGATGAAAATTTTGAAAAAATACTGGAGTTACTCAATCACAGTCCCGGCTTGTTCAGTTTGCACAAATATTCCCAAATATTATTTGGCTGAGTACGGGATTGTCGCTTGAAAGGCCTTACATCAAATCTGGTAGCACTATTTTTTTACTGAGTTGTTTATGATGTTAGCGCAGTAAGTATTCCAAGTTTTAGACCTGGGAAGACGAACACAACTTTGTTAAAAATTAACGATTATCGAAAGGTGTAAGTCACACATCTGTGCATACTGCTTGCCAGAACAAATACAGCAATCCAGAGTTTCTGAACAGTTCAATTTCCAGAGAATACTGTTTTCTCCGTGGAGAAAAAATATCAGCAGAAATCCTTGTGGCCCATAGGAAATAGAAAACAGAGAGAGAAATTCCATGATAACTAATCTTTTCTTCTTTAATTATAAAATAAATTAAAATATATACGCCATAAATCACATTTTATAACATATCTAAATGTAAGAAAAATGTTCACAATAACAATAATTGATTTTCAAGTTTCACTTAACAATCAAATTTTAATAAGTTAACGATTCAGCTTATTTTAAACTTCCTGTGAGGTGAGGTGATTTTCATTCTTAAATATATTTTTTTGAAGTCAAAGTAAGATAGGAATCAGTGAAACACAAGTTACTCTATCTAGATCTATATAAATCCAGATATTTTAAAATCATTGTTCATGAGATCTGGCGCCCATTTTCAAGGGATTATTCAGGACTGTAGGTAAACAATAGTAAGTACCTTTAAACCTATATGGAATTTTATAATATAATATTTTGGGCATGTGTTATCATAATTATTATTCAGTACACACATTTGAGCAAGATGAAACATTATACAGATTTATTATAACTTTTATCAATGCAGAAATAAATGCATAAGCATTGGTATAAGTATTCAATGGTTAACAAAACACAGTAGATTCTTCATATATTTCATGGTTGTCTATCTGTTGCCATGCTACAGACTTTGGATTTTGACATCTGCTATCACTGAATTACAAGGAATATGATATATTCTATAATACTTATAATTATTTATTGTTATACTAATCATTTTATTTTATATGATATATTTAAATTTTGTATGTTTTACTTTATTGTTATGCCATATTTACAGTATTTCGCTACCTTGCATTGTCTAAAATATTGAATCATTGGTGCAGATGTACTAACATCGCTCGGTACTCATGCCAACAAATCTACATTATTAACTATTATTTTATATTTTATGATGCTTTTAGTTTTCATTTGACAATGACCCTATTGAATCCTTCTTCGTTTTATGGGCGCCAGTTCCATGAACACTAATTTATAGTAATGATATTTCTACTAATGATATAATCTGATATTTTTTGAATTTTCTATTTAAAGAATTTCTCGGTCATAGTCAAACGCTATATCTACTTTTTATACAGATGTATATCTATTTTGTATACACAATGTTGTTTTAAGCAAATATGTATAGGGATTCGTTGCCAACATGTTCATGAACTCAGCTATTCAGCTTAGTACATGAAGCTTTAGAAAATTATAACTAATAAAAATATGATGTATTGACGTTTACATATTCACATTTATATAACATATCCACATTTTTTTTTATCACAAAAATTTAATAATCAGAATAAATTTCATTGTTATCGATAACCAATAACAAGCTATTTGTCACATGTCATTGGAACATGGAAGTTTAATTGAAATAGTTCATTAAATACTTTCCACGTCATCACAATTCATAAATATCGCAGTTCTCACTATACTGTTTCGTTTTATAGTAGAATCTAATCTTACCATTATCACAGCAGGTATTTACAACGACATTAATTATTTTAAATAGCTGTTCTAAATAATATTACTGTCAACATTCCGAATAATTTTCTCGTAGTTATATTCATAATAACCTACTCGCTTTATATTCAAATAAGTCTTGTATTACAAAACAATATATTGATTCAAGTTCTAAAATGTTGAAACATTATAGGCGGTGCACGGCAATAAAAGTGATCGATTGTTTTAATTATTATGTATCG
>CAXKVY010011599.1:0-10000 GCA_964058915.1 Tetropium fuscum
AAGACTGGGAGAATCAAAAACCAATTGGCGGACCAGAGTCTTGGTACACGATCGGATCTGCCACTGAAGACCGTTTCTGCTCAACATAACTCAGGCACCAAACCTGGGGATAAATGTTCTTAAGAACACCTGCTTGTGTGACTCCTAAGGAGTATATTCTGATCGTGTTATTTGTACATTAAACGTTTATGATCATTTGGAAAGAGTGTTGTTTTGATAATTATTATCTTATTATATAATATTATATGACATAATATAATATTGTTATAACTAATAACTAATAACAAATAACTATTACTGCCTTGTTTCTTATTCAATAACTATTAACTTTGCGATTTTTATCAGTAATACCGTGTAGATTATATGTATGTGTATGAATATGGGTGGGAGTGTAGTGGTTTCACGTCCACTATTTACCACTCATTAGACCCTTTGTGTGTTTCTCCTTTTTACTTAAATACTTTTCTTTAAACCATCCTATTTATTACGGGTGGCTTGGTGGAAAAGTCTCTACAATTTTTATGTATGATAGTATTAGAGTTACGGAGATTTATTACTCTGGTCCTCATTACTATTTATCTGGGACCAAGCGTCTGCGGCAGATGTTGAATGTTCCCAGGTCTCAGTTGGACTGCCACAGCCCATCCTCAAGCGTGCCTAGTGCCACCAACGCCCGCCTTACTTAACCTCGACGATCAAAATCTTACCGGTCAAGTCTCATGGCTAGGCGGTCCCCCTAACGTGTAGATTATTTAACAATTAACGGGGACCCGTTACATAACTAGGTATGATGAGAGACGGGTTGCACTGATCAATTTTTCGAAATGCATTTAAAGGCCTTGATGATGGCTCAATTGAAAATTTGTTGGATGAGATAAAAAAATATTTACTTGAAAAATTTCCCTGCGTGTAGTAACTTGAATTGTAGCGAGGAAAATTTTGCCTATTTTTACATATTAATATGGAGGTTATTTTTTCAAATGAATAGCAAAATAGAAATACATAAATTTGTATCTACATGCTCTATGGACGATTTACGATTCGATTAAACATGATGTATGGATGGATATTATTGTATTCTAAATTTGTGTACTTTTATGTAAATGTATGAGTTGCATACAAATGGTATATTACATATCGTTGTTTATTTATAACACTTAATTGTTTGCTGTTATGAGTATTACTATTTTATTGTCAAATAATGTTTCTTATCGCAAAAAAAACGATATTATTATTATATTATTCTCTAAATGTATTGCCCTCTATCTACATCATTTAATTAGTATATAATTTTCATAATGGTTCCAAAATATCAAGCCACACGTGAATTTCGGTTCAATCGAGTTACCCGGGTTCTTAGTCCCTGTACCGCCGAGTAGCTGAAGTCTGTGTTTCGGATACAACATATTGACAACATTGCTCGAAACGAGTATTCTTATTCCAAAGGTATAACAAGAAAAACCTCTCCAAATGTTACACGACCAACAAAATACAAAGTCTACTCGTGGCGCAAAAGACTTCCCTCTTTATCACCAGTGGCGGCACGTGACTAAAGCATCAGGTAGGACAGACACATTTAATATTGATATTAAATTTGGTCCGCGAAGCAATAATGGCGATAATGGCAATAATGGAAAATTTTTCAAACTTTCAAGTTCAAGCGTTTTCCTGGCATTTCAGAATTTCAATGAAAAATTTATTTACAAAAAATTACAGGGTTTCACAAAAATGATTTTTGGAAAAAGTATCAAACTTTTTTGAAATAATATTTATTCACGAATTACTGATGTTATAAATAAATTGAAATAAACAAAATATATTTTATTAGATTGTTAAATATTTTTTATAAACCAATAGGTATTTCGTTTGTCGAATTTACGATCAATGATTCAACGAATTTTAATTTTCCTTGCCGTATTTCGATTTTCTTATTTAACTCTGGTTTGTCAATTTACTTTTGGAATTTTAAAATAATAAACTTTTTCTTGAATTTTTGATATGAGTAGTTTGTGTGCTTGAAAAAAAAGAACAGCTGGTAGGTATATCAGAACGTTCCAAAAATAAACAGTTCAGCAAGAACCAACGGGAAGTTCAGAGTTCAGAAAAAAATCACTTCGGATACAACTACATTAATACTTTCAATTAAATAATTTTTAATGGTTTTCGACAGACCACTAAAAACAGTAGATTCATCCAAAAATTCTTTGAATATATTATCATATTTGGAAAGTCGACGTGCATGCTGGCTGGAAATAAATGCTTTATCATCAAAATCTGAACTGCAAATTACAATGAAAAAAATTACAAAATACGAATATTACGAATAGGATAAGAAATATTTAAATATGTAAGGTAGTAGGTACCTAATGAAATCACGTCAATCACGAACGACAAGACGAAAATCCGAAAAATCGAAGGAAAAACTAAATCCACATACCGCACAATACAACTGTGATCTAAACTCTAAACTGAAAACCGAAAACATTGAAATCTGAATCCTTAATCATATGAATTTGTAACACCAATTACTAATTAGGGGCTGAAGATTAAGGGCGCGAATCGTGGACGTTATATCACTCAAACAGCGCCGATGGGTAAGCCCATAGCATAATATACAAAATAATGCACGAAACAGGTGCGCCTGCACTGAATTCCTCTTCAAGTCGGATTAAGAAGTCTATTTTAATTAAAAATCAAAAAATATATTTCCCACTACTTGATTGGCGGGGTATCGTTACTTATTAGTTTTATTATTTGTTAGATTTTAGATTAGAGATTAGCCATTACTAGATATATAATTATATAAAAATCATAGCTGAAAAGCTAAAGAATGAAGGGCGATCTTATTTTCGTATATCGATATGCAAAATAATTAGTTTCCTACACGCCTAACCTATAGGTAGGTTATAATAAATACTTCGATTAATTGGGTTTTAATAAATTTTAAATACCGTGGTTCTAAATGTTCTAATACTAGATCAAATTTTAAATCCCGTACAATTTAGTGGTAATTATAATAATAAAGTTTTTATTATTATAATTACGTATCACTTCAATTTTACGCATTTAAAATTTCATCTAGAATCGCGGTATTTAATATTTATTATTAAGTTTTAAGACAAAAATTATTAGTTCAGCAAATAGTTACTTTGCCGCTTCAGAAAAGTGACGGTCGACCGGCGCAGGTCAGCCTACGGGCAAGCCCATCTCAGACTGTCTCAGACTGAATACAACCTAGGCATACGTTTACCGTTTCGTTCGCACAATCGTCGCCGCGTATACCTCGAACGTATATCGCGAATTAATACAGGCCTGCTTGTCATCTACGGGCTTGCCCATAGCGATGATTAGCAGGTCTCCCTCGCGCTATGAGCAAACAGATCGTACCTATTACTAATTTATTTCGGGTGCGTAACGCGCAAAATTTAAATCGGAATGTGATTACTGATTAATAATATACTTTTTATTTATAATCTTACTTAAGACTTTTAAAAATCTGTTATGCTATTGTGTTAAAACATATTGAACATTCTTCATGATAATTGAAACATATTTTTGAATATTGTTTTTTCTTTTATATTTATACCATAAATCCTAGGGCGGGCACTGCCCACCCTGCCCACCTCGAGGAGCCGCCACTGCTTATCACAGCCTCCTTTGACTGACAACTAACAAAACTGACTCACCTATTAAGTGCGTGCACGGATGATATGAGATTGTGATACAAAACAAGTGCGTTGAAATGCATTTTGACTTTCTAGTTATCTCTAGCGCCTAATTGATTGACATGAGCTTACCTAAATCTAGCATGCATTCCTGAAGTCGCTTTTGGTTTCCTTATCGATAATTCTGGACGTATTCTAAAGAAACCCTGCATCCAAACTTTTCCACCAGTTTGTGTTGTTTTATTAAACGGATGATTAATAACATTTATATCTGCTAATTGATAGGCGAGCCTTCTGCATTCGTCCATAGTTAGCCCAAATAATCGTTCTTCCATATATGCTTCAAGTAATTAGCGATTTCCTGTTCTTGTGTAAGAACAGGTTTGCAGCTACCCAAGGTTTTTGAAATAAACATACCTTGTTAGGCATAGCATAAGATTGTTTCTTCGTTTCTTGACGTACCGTTCAAGTGTAGTTTGAGGGACACTAAATTGAATAGATGCACGATAATATCCCATTTCCCCTTTAATAACAGCTTTAACGGCCTCTTCCATGCTTCCTATAGACCAATTCCGTCTATTGCTCAAACGTTTGTATTTAAATACTATCTAGAAATAGAGAGAAATGATACGTTTATTTACGAAGAAAAAGTTAGGGTAATATGGGGTACCTAAATTTAACATACCCCATTTTGCCCGATACGATGTTTTTAGGTTAAACGTAAAAAAAACATATTTTTATTTATTTGGAACAAAAGTTATCACAAGTTAAGTCCAAGACTCTACAATGTTTAGTGATCATAACATAATTTCTCTAATGTAAGTATTCTGTAACTTACTTGCTCTAAAGTACGGGTATTGGTTACATTTACTATTGAAAATAAGACGCATATGTCTACTCCCCTCTGGGTTCGGGGCCACAATTGTAGAATAGACCCAGGATACCTCCTACCTGTCGTAAGAGGCGACTAAGGTGACTGAATGGGACCGCCTAGCCGCTTAGACTTGACCGGTAAGATCTTCAAAGTTATGTTGGGCGGGCGTTGGTGGCACTTGTATGGGTGACCTAGGCAGGCTTGGGCCCGGACTGTGGCGTCTGCCCGAGACCTGGGAACACTCAACACATCTGCCGCGGACGCGTGGTCCCAGATAAATGGTAATGAGGACCAGAGTAATTAATCTCGGTAACTCAGAACCATACTGTCATACATACAAATTGTAGAGACTTTGCCACCAGGCCACCCGTAATAAATAGGATGGTTTGAAGAAAAGTACTCAAGTAAAAAGGAGGAATGCATAAAGGGCCTAATGAGGCCTAAGTGCTGTGGTGGAATGGGAGTGTAACACTACTTTCCACTACACTCGGACCCATATACATACATACAAGACGCATATGTCCACCACTATGTTTGCACTGTGACTAACAGATTCTAACTCAAACGAGATAACACGTGGCTGTTAGGTAGATAATAGGTATGACTGCGTATAGGTGGAGAGAGTTGGTCGGTTTAATATGGGGGAATAAATGGGATTTAAAAAAATCAGAATCGAAACTTGAATTAATACAACGTTTTCAAAGTTCGGTCCTACTAAAAAAAGTTGTATATTCCCATTTCCTATGCCACAAAAAAATGCCCTCTATGAGAAGGTGTAGGTTTCAATTTTCAATTGTACGGCACTGTTGTTGTCCCCATTCTGAAATTGTATGCATATTATGTAGATATAATAATCTCTAAAATCATCTGCAGATAAACGCGAGATTTTATATTTAATACTTATCGTAAACTGGCATTCCATGACGAAACTTGTACCTGGAAAATATAGTCAAACTACGCTTACCTACTATACCGGCAAAAGCTGTTTAGCGAAAACATTCCTTGCTCCCCGGGGCACAGCAGCATTTTTCACTGTTTTTTTGCTTCGCCTTTTCATTTATGAAATCGAGCTATAAATATGAGAAATTGAACTAGTTTGCATTTCATTAAATGCAAATTACTTAATAATAACCTTATAAAATAGGATTATAAGTAGCTGTCGTATTAACTTGTCATTTTATTCGCAATTAAGAAAAATCCCGTAATTAGCTATTTAAATTATTATAACTGCATGCCAACGTGACCGATTAACAATAACTTAATTTTCGCAGCTCTAGGGAAGCTGATAGCAATTATCCATGTTACAATAATTAAGGGCGGACTTCAACCCTTAATTCTGCTTTAAATATTTTAATTATATTAAAGGTGAGTAGCGTCCAGCGGATGAAGTAGGCATAGGTGGTATGATTAAAAGAGGATTTATTTTTACTTCAAGTAATTAAATAAATTATCGCATTTACTCCACATTATTCAGTATATTTGTCTTCAGTATATTAAGCTCACTGTTTCTGATGAATAGTTGATATCAGAGGATGCAAGTGTTGATATCAGTGATTGAAACTGTTTTTCCTGAAAGTACATACATTCAGCTTCTTTGACCTTTTGGAGCTTCCCTCTTCAGTTCTCATATTACGAGTAAATATTACACTACTCTCCCTTGTCATGTTCTCTCCACTTTCTGTCCCCAGCTTCTTGTTCTGGAGCTGTTCTTGTTCTCAGGTATATAAGTCTCACGCAGTGGCGGCTCGTGCCATATTAAACAGGTAGTGCCAAAACTGGGAAAGACACAATGACATGATAAAATGCGCCGCAGACGAAAATTTTTAAAATTTTCAAGGTCACGCGTTTTCCTGACACTTCAGAATTTCAATAAAATATCCATTTGAATAAAAATACAGACTTCCACAAGAATAATTATTTGAGTTTATGATTACCATGGCCACCGGCTTTAAGGGTGCATTATTGTTTTGATTTTCAACACATATTTATTTTTATAGATAATTTTCAAAAAATGGTCATAATGTATTAGTACAAAATAATTAATCAATATAAAGATTATAGAACATTACCTACTTACTCACAGTAGTTGTAGATTACTTCTAACCTCCTGAGATATAATACTATAGAGAACTCCTAAAACTACTTAATATCTTTATGTCTATTAAAAAAAAGTTATAAAATTAATTTAATTAACACGCGATGAATGTTTATTATTGTCAAAGACTAATATACAAAACGATCGAGATGTCCACTGCCACTTTGTTTTATAATATTTAAATCAGGTCGTTCTAACTCTTTAACTTTAAGTTTTTCTTCCAGTGAAAAGTTACTAAAAGTTTATTAAATCGCCGATCTTATTTATTATTAATTTGTTAAATACCTACTAAAAACTAAACACTATTTATCACACACAGACACACTAATCCAATATCCAATAAAAGTTAACTACAACAAAACAAATATGTTGATCCAAAATAAAAATTGTCCTAGAAAAACACACTACAGGTGATGTCTGCATTAACAGTAAAACGCGATGCAACACAAACCGACTAAGTCAAGGAACTGAGCCCTGCCTGAGCCACAGAATTAACAACATAATTCTGTGCCTGAGCTTGGCACAGCAATATTCTTTCCTTTTACTATTTAACCTGTGTATGTAAAATTGGATGGACTACACTTTATCTCTGTCGCTCACACACGATTCTGGGACATCTATTTCATTTCACTGTGCCAGGCGCAACGAACTTGTGTGCGCAGATTGAGCAAGAAACCGGCCACGGCTAACCGTTTCCAATGTTTACGTACCTACCAATTTTTTAGAGCGTGCGTCGCGTCGACGGGGCAGTACGGAGTGCGCTATTGCCAGACTTTCTATAAACTCTTAGAATGGGGAGAAATGCACTAGATAGAAAATATGTTTAAATGAAAGATACAGTTAATATTTATGTATTTTTACGAATAAATAAGGTGGTGCCACTGGTCTCACGACTAGTCGAATGGCTGAAAGTAGAATAGGTGCTTAGCTTTCGGTGGAAGGGGGTTAGATTTTATATTATTTTTATCGCTGTGGGAAAGCAATAGTTAATATCATCTTTCAAATGTTTTGTTATCCAACCATCCATCCGCAGTGAGACAACTTGCGTCCCGAAGGGGACTTTGAAAGGCCGAGAAACTAGGATGGTCCGCAGCTGAGAGACATAGGCGAAAAAGGACCTGAAAACAACTTACGTCCGGCAACATTAAAATGTCCAGGAGACAGACCTGGTGAAAAGCCAAAACAAACTAGATTAGAAAACAATTTCAGGCCAGAGATTTATTTTGAGCATGGTGATAAGTATAAACACTTCCGCCAAGTATACACATGGTGAGCGACCTACACAAAAGAGAGCCGAGAATAATCTGCCACCAGAAGGTAATTTTGAATGCCCAGAGACCTGATTAGTCTCGAGCAGAAAGACCTAATTCACACAACTTTGTATTTCACACCATGACGATGCGTTGGGGCAGCAACATATAGGATTGGAACCAAGAAATACCAGGCATGTTGTCCCGTTTATTTGTTCTTGTTTATTGTCCTATTTGCTTTTTTATTCAGGAATCCTTGGATCATAATCCTAACGCCGTGGAATTTAATATCTATACTTATACTTTAACCTCTATATCTACTGTCTACAGAGTGTATCAATATTGATAATTAATTCCAGTACCTGTAGCATCAGCATTATAGCAAGAGAGCCAGTGAAACGCAGATAGTACATATTTTACAAAAACTTGAATTTTGTCCATTCACTCTCTCATACCTACTGTCCATGATATGGGGCTAACTATGGGTCGCGGTAGGTTCAGAGTTACTCAGGTGTGACAGATATAAAAATCAGATGAACCTCAGCAGTATTATATATATATTGTTATGGAAAAATAACAATGGCAGACTATTGTGGCGGTTGTAACGTCACGGTAGACACTTTTAGTGCGATAGCGGTAGATTTTTTTTTAAAAAGTATTTCACCAAATCTGAAATTTTAACATGTTCTTAACGGTATCAGAGGCTTATATTTATCACGGCAGACGTTTCCGACAGTGAAACTTTTGCAACCTGCGCGAGAATACGTATGTATTTATATAGAGGCCAAGATACAGAGATTTTTAGGGCATTAAAAAATAACAAGTAGGTAACGAGCCTTGCAGGATTTTAAAGTATTTTTTCTAATTTTGACATGTAGTCTAATTTTGACATTTTGAGTCTTTTCAAAATCCTTTGCCGTTAGGAATCGTCTTACTTTTCACAACCAGTTACGAAAAGTAAAATATTACGAAACTGGTTGTGTAAAGTTCATTACATAGTAGGTTATTTAGACCTGACAAGCTATGAAAGTGACGAGCTGCTGACCCTTACAACCTACTGGATTGTTTTTGAACGTATAAAATTAATCGCTAGCGCTCGTTCCGCAGAAATGCTCGTTACACAAAAAAGTACTATTTTTTGTAACGTGTGTATTTTGTGTAATTTTCCAACTGGTTACATAAATAGCTATTAAGTATCGTGTAAAATTTGAAAAATGTATGTAATATATATGTATATAAATATATAGGTATGTGTATAAAATATGAAAAATATATGTAATATATAATTATTGGGTTCGTTAAAATTTTATCTTAAAGAATATCAATTTAGGCATTACGTGATATTACTGTTTTGCATTGAAATAATTAAAATTGTTCTTCACTTGTGTAAAAAAGCATAATATTAGTAATTAAATTGGTAATTAATATTGGTAGTTAATATTGGTAGTTAATAAAATACTTAAATGAATTATTTTCAAATTATCTAATAGGCATGATTTATCATGCCTAGGCATAGGCATGAGCATAGGCATTTATCTAATAGGCATGATATTTTTTAATTTGTAAAAATTTGTATAGGTAATTATTATTAATATAATTAATATTAATCAATTAATATAGTCAATAGTCTATAAGTTATTATAGGTTAAATAAAATTTTTTAAATGATTCTGCAAACCAAAAAAATGTTCAAAATAAATAAATGTAAATAATTTATTTTAAATATATAAAAGGAGTATAAAAAATAATTTTATGAAGTGTAATAAAATTATTTTTTATACTCCTTTTATATATTTAAAATAAATTATTTACATTTATTTATTTTGAACATTTTTTTGGTTTGCAGAATCATTTAAAAAATTTTATTTAACCTATAATAACTTATAGACTATTGACTATATTAATTGATTAATATTAATTATATTAATAATAATTACCTATACAAATTTTTACAAATTAAAAAATATCATGCCTATTAGATAAATCAATTTAAAAAAAATGTTACAAACTAGCCAATTATTCCAGTTTTTGGGCACATAATTGCCAGCCAGTCACTGTAGAAATAGAAATTTTGACTAATTTTTTATTGCGTTGCCGCAGAACTCCGTCATGTATAC